>QRDG01000716.1:89481-361353 GCA_012064385.1 Puccinellia tenuiflora
TTAGATTAATAAATAAATAATGATATTCAAAATGCCACAGAAGGTATAAAACCTAAACTTGTTTGTTTCTGATACTCTATTAATCCAAATGAGGTCAAACCAATTTTGTCAGCTCAAATTTAAGCAATACTAGTTATCCCTAAGAGGATTTAACTTTTGAGTGAAATTAGCTTGATTTGTAGCAAAACAAGAAAACTAACCTTCTGGATTAAAACAATTATGTACGGAGTTTAATAACCCAAATTGAATTAAATCCAATTGGGTTAGCCTCTACACATCAGTAGCTATCATTAGAATTTTAGTTCACATTTTTGTGATGAACAGAACTTAAGATATGCAATTAAACATAAAACCCTAATTTCTGCCATAATTGTGACACAATTAAATAATGGTTAATTAAATCAAATTGAATTCAAATTGTGTTACTTTGTATGTGCAGTAGCTAATTGGGATGTTGATGATTGTAATGATGTGAGGCTTGCTTGGTTAGTTTAGTGATTGTTTGTATTGTTTTATTTATCGAATAGACGAGAACGTTGCCGGAACCTACGAGGAGGGAGAATACTTCGAACAGCAGGAACCCGAGAACTTTGCTGAGCAAGGCAAGCTACTTCTCTGAGCTTGCACCTATATACATCTATTTTGATTCACTTATGAAGAGCATAATGGATTTATGGGGTTTTTGCCACTAAAGCTATGGTTTTGAAAACCCTTTTCCAAAATTACAAGTATATTATTTTGACACCCTATATGGAGGTGTTGGATGGAAAATTCTTTTTCAAACTATAGGATGGGAAAAGAAAAATACTGTTTACTCAGAACTCCTTTGGAAGTACTTGGATAAATGTGGAATGCCGTGAGATCGGTGTTGAAGTGGAGAAATGGTGAATGGTGATGTTTATGAAAAATGCACATTGTGTCCTAGTACTATGACGACCAGCCAATAACCTGTGCGACCACATCTACCCACATATGGGAAAGGGTGTAGTCATATAATTTGCTCCTGCTAGTACTGGATGCCTCAACAACGAGGATGACCTCGTTCCATGAAGGGATGGTCATTGCGACCTACCCCCTGACCTGGGTTCTAGCAATCTGATGGATGGAGAATTGAAGGGCTCTGCTCGCCGGGCAGAACTACGAGTCCTCACATCTAGGTTCCTCGACGGGGGATCCTGTACTAGGTGTCGAAGGAATGGTGAATTTGTAGCGGAAGGGTCCTATACTATCATGAGCAAAGGACGGCTATGGTCGGTGGCTCAACTTCGCATACACCTTGTATGGCGGGACGTGGCAGGACACGATGAGTTACCGAATGGATGTGGGAAAAGCGTGCTACCTCTACAGAGGGTAAAACTATGCGAATAGCCGAGTCCTCGGATATGGACAGTTGGGAGGCTGTCCTAGGCCTATGTGCAAGTTTTGGAAAAGATTTGAAATTTGAAAGAGAAAATGAAGAGGAGGATGTTATATGCAACTATGCAATGTGTCGGCATGAGGTTGTTGGGATTGAATGACCATGAAGGGTCATGGTTGAAAAAGGAGGAGTTTTTGAGAAATAAACAAAATGGTGATTTTCTGGGAAAACGTTTTTAAAAGGGACTTCTTACCTTTTTCAAAAAAAAATCTACTTTCGGGAAAAAACGTTTTAAAATAGATTTCTCACAAAAACCGATTTATGGGAAAAAGATCGAAAAGCCTTCTTTCTTTTAACAAAGGCTATAGATGTTTTGAAAAATATACAAAGGTTATGAAAAGTTATAAAATTTCTCTTGTTTTTCTTCAGCAAAAGTTATAGAGTTGTCAAACAAAGTTCTATTAAACAAAAGTCTATCCTTCTCTTTTCAATACGGATAGAGTTTTTAAAGCATACCAAGTTTTACTCAAACTATAAAAGTTTAGTGCATGCTCATTCGGGTGGGGTAGTTGCGAGTACAATCAAATGTACTCATATTGGTTTCGTCCCTGGCTATTGTCTTAGCCAGATTCTAAAGAAGAGCAGCTTGAAGAAGGAGACGGAAATGACGTCAATGCGAACTAGGGCGCTTCCCAGTCAGTTTGCCTGTAGGGTTAAGGCGAATGACTTGGGCTCCACGTTGTTTGGTGATTTCCGCTGCAAGTATCTATTGAAGGTTATGACTTCAATCAAGTAAGTAAATTCCTTCGGTATTTATGGATGTTCTTTGATTACCAGTTTGACTGTGCTCAGCGACACACTGATCATGGGATCGCTGATGTAGGCACAAGGGTATTTTGGACGGCTAGTCCGGGGGTCCCCACAGACTTGGTATCAGAGCAATCCTGACTGTAGGAGACCTTAGTTAGCATGGACGTTAGTTACGAAAGCAAATATTTTTGTTAAAAATATATTACTACCAAAATATATTTTATCTAGAGGAGTCCTAAAATGGCTTCGCTCTTCTCATCTCCTCAAATATTTCAAAGTCTTACCACCTCTATTTTAAGATTTTTTCAAGAAATCTTCTGTTATCTGTTACCCGTTCAAACCAAGAGTATACTTGACGATGAACCCAAGTGAGACCTAATTAGTTAGCACCCACAAGAAGAAGCTTCCATCACAAATACTCAACATTCAACCTCAGGGTGGTTGATTTACAAATGCCAAGATCGTCAATGTCAACAAGGCAAGAGGCCTCCGAAGACCTCAGCTCAACATCAACAATTCTACTCAAGTTGCAACTTCGACGATCTCAATTTCTCCAGCTGAAGACTAAGGCGATAAAATGAAGACTTCACCAACCATGTTTGATAACGACCCATAGGAAAACTTATGATAGGAACTTTGTTTACCCCGATGTTGTGGGGTTACCTTTTGAGTACCCCACGGTGGTGGTACCTGGGTCACGCCAAGGAAGGCCCAAGGAAAGCCCAAGAAGGATGATGTGCGGCCCAAGGTAGTCGACGTTAGATCATCAGCTTGATCATCCTGTACGTGCCATCAGCACCGTTCACACGAGGACCCAGCCTATCATATAAAGGCTGGGAGGGTCCCTCGTCTAGGGTAACGCCAACACATACGCTCATACTCATAGCCGTCATCGCAAACCTTAGCGAGATTGGCATCTCGCCATTGTAGCCACCTTGATCATAATTCCAGATAAGCAGGAGTAGGGTGTTATCCTCCGGGAGCCTGAACCTGGGTAAATCGCCCCCTGTTAGCCGTCGTGATCACCAACGTTCATCTTCCTCCCCTTCAATCAACCCGGGGTACTCGACCCAGGGATTTGCCGAGCCCTAACCTCGTCAATTGGCGCCGTCTGTGGGAATCGAACCCACGACCACGAGTATTAGGTGTCCAGTAGTACTAAATGTACCTTGTGCATTGTTGGTTGTGAGTTCTCTGCTGGTGTGTTGTTTCTCCTGTGTGTTTTGCAAATCGCGCCTAGTTAACAAACCCCTAATGCTTACCTATTAAAAATAATCAGGTATGCTAATCACGGTAGTCTTGTTGCGTTTAAAAAAAATTGTTTTAAGCTATCTCTACAAAATTTGTTTAACTCAATTGCGGCAACCATAGTTCCCCAGACGGAAATGTCGCGGGCGCACCCCTACATCGGTTCCGGTTTTGAAGCAACTCAAGGTCCTCCGATCGAAGCCGCTCCAGGAACCCACTTGACAACCTTTGAAAGAGAAGAGTCCCATGCGTCTAAGATCTGCCCAAGAAAATTAGAGAGGACGTCATCAGAAGTCAAAGGAATGGACCCCAAGGCCATAGCACAACGTTGGTGTTACACTTGCAAAGAACGCGGACATATGACTAGGAAATGCCCCCTTAGGTACATCATAAAGAAGAAACCACCCGAAGGAAAGGCTTGTAGTAAGTGCGGAAGGGGTGGACACCAGGCAAGTCAATGCCCCGGCAGCTGCCCAAACTGTTTTCATCTTCATCCACATGGCAAGTGCCCAACCGCTAGCATCACGTGCTACCTATGTGAAGGGAATGATCATGTTCTGGCTAAGTGTCCTTTGGAGTTCCTAGTAGATGCAGTAAACGAAGCTCATGAGAAGATTGCTCAAGACGCCATCCACGCTCCGACAAGGACGCTCACTAGAGCATCTAGCCCCTATCAGAATCTGAAGCGCCAGAAGGATAGGCACCTCAAGGAGCCAACACCACCCTTAGAAACATATCACCAGTTGTGCCTATGCTCTGGAAGAACCCTTCGCAGGAAGAAGCCCTGCACTATCCAGCAAGCCCCCAAGCTTGCCTATCAACCCCCGCAAGCCCCACGCCCCACCTTTCGTAACCGCCCAAACAACTCCAACCGCGCCAATGTTGTCTGCTTTGAATGCGGCACCAAGGGTCACTACTCCTACGAATGCCCAATCTCAAGGAATCGATTCAGCGCCCCTTAAAGAAATGCAGTGTTTCCATGTCAAAGCAAAGTTAGCGCCAAGGTGTATTGGGCCTTTCAAGATCATTAGCCGTCGAGAAGAAGTATGGGTCCTATCTAGTTAGCAGTATTTGGGGTCAATGTAAGGTCCATCTCTTTTAATGAAATCCTTTTTAGACTCTTAAAGAAAAGAGATGTTAACATGCCTAAACACGAGCCTCACCTTGAAAAAAAATTATTTTACTGGTGAAATTACAGGTATACCATCACTAACTTAACTTACCAAATTCTAGATTAACATCTAACCCCAGTTGTGGCGATACTAACTAGCCTTATCTAACCACAAGTTCTGACAAGAAGAGAGGTGATAAAGAAACAATCACCTATAGCTGGTAGTGAAAAGATCGCCATCATCAAGGCCGAAGTCGACCAACATCGAAGACCATCTGCGCAGAATTGAACCAGGAAGC
Organism: Puccinellia tenuiflora; assembly: GCA_012064385.1. Taxonomy (NCBI): domain Eukaryota; kingdom Viridiplantae; phylum Streptophyta; class Magnoliopsida; order Poales; family Poaceae; genus Puccinellia; species Puccinellia tenuiflora. Next base: position 94,307 of record QRDG01000716.1, read on the forward strand.
AAGCACCATCAACGTTACCTATCGAGCAATCATCCTTTTCAACTTGGCTCGGCCAATCACACCGAAGGAGGATTCAAGAAAGCACGAACATCGACCGCTGACATGAAGCTCTTTCTCTAACTTTTTAAGGTTAACTAAGAACGTGACCCGTGCACCCTCGTCGAACAACAGACCAAACCGCTTGCCTTTAGGGTCCTTGTACTGACTTTTAGATTCCTCTGGAAGCTCGATAATCTAGACTGTACTTCTTAAGATTCTTACCAACGCTTCATGAAGCTCAAGAACCAAGGAAGTCAGCAATGAAGTTCCTCCTTTACTCAGCTGAAGAAGGACAAGCATGAAGACAAATAACCAATGGAATACCCAGAAGAATTAAACGACGTAAGCACCTGCTGTGGACAACATCCACCACCAAGCAACTCCAGATGAATTTAGACGTTTATAACATCCTTTTTCTAATTAGAAACCGGAGAGAGTCGAGTACGCATACTCGACACTGCCGAAAACCACACGTCCCCTCCTGCAACCCTCGTAAGGCGACAATATCAGGAAGTGATATCTGCACCAACCCCAAGCACCAAGGATTGCCAACCAAGACGAAGATCATCAAGCTACTCAAGAAGAAAAATGCCTCCAAGTCAACTCCAGCTGCAAACTTCAGCAAGACCGATTAAAAACCCCTTTTTAAGGGGGAAGACCTGCAATAGGTATACAAGAACGTGGTAATAATTAGTTCCTTGCGCCCCAGCCTCGTAGAAACTGGAAACAGCCAAGCAAGACTATCCATCAGCATCGATCATCAAGTCAACCCTATCATCCAGGATCTGAACCCATCACAGAAAATTATCGACAAGGAACAACCTCGCAACATCAATTTGTCAAGACCTCACCTGGCGACCTCACTGAAGAAGCAACGACCTCGGAAGAATAGCCAGCCCAAAACCCGGGCCCTCGTACTCCCCTGTACCCCGGGCAAATCTCGGGACGAGATTTATTTTAAGGGGGGAAGGATTTGTAACGTCCCAAATTTATAATAAGAATTAACAAGACCCAAAATCAGAACCAACAAAAACTTTTTGAAATTACTTCACTACTGATTGTGTTTTCCTTTATATTGTTCTGTTTGGCCTTGTGTGACTTGATGTTTATGTTGTTTGACTAGTAAATATTAATCGAAGAACCCAACCCAAGTAAAAATATATTCAACTTGGTGCTCATGTTATGACAAGAGTAGATTCCATATATCTTTTCCAATCTTATTTTGGCCAAAGTCTATTTCAATGATGTTTGATTTCAGCAACAAATAAAATACCCTTTAGTTGAGAAAGTAAAAGTATTTCCAAAATTGTGTGTTCCCAAAAATATGGAGATCTATATGTTATCTCCTATCTATTGCCAATCATGATATTTTGCATGTATATGCAACTCCCATTTTATAAACTCTGATTTCCACTCCATTTGAAAACAACACTAGTGGGAAATATATTACCCCACATATTTCCTTTCTCAAACCTTTTTTGAAAACAATTAAGTTATGAGCCGAGACATTTCTTTAAACATCATCTTGTCATAATTGAGTGTGATCATTTTTACAAGATACTATTGTTAATCATGGAAATGGTGGTGTGATTAATTCATGTGATTTGAATTGTGTGGTCATGGTTGTGATGTGAATATGGTGTCTTTTGATGTGTGTGTTGCCTAGTAAAAATAGGGAGAAAAGAAAAGAAACAAAAGCAAAGCATCAACACATAAAATCATGGGACAAGTGTCACACAAATTTCTCTAAGTGAGAAATTAATATTTTCTTTTAAACCAAAAATTAGTGGGGTGACATAGTGCTCACTCCCACTTTGCTCTAATATTTCTTCCCTCTTCAAAATATATTTTCAAAAATCTAAATTTACATTTCTAGTTCTTTCTTTAATCTTACCAAATCACAAAATGTTCTATGATGCACTTATCAAACAAATTCCATCATAGCACCCAAAATCCCAAACACTCACTCTTATTTATCACAGCAATTGCACCCTTGCATTCTCTCGTTTTCTTTTACCATTAAAATGCAAATAGTGTCACATAGTGTCAAATGGTGCCCTCTACCCTATATTCAAATGGCAGCCCCAAACTTGCCCTAGGCTTGTCCCATTTTTGTCCAGCACCATCCCAGCACCCCCCTGCACGTTCTGGACACATCCCCACACTCCCCTCACCCTAAACCCTAGCCCTAGCTAGCATTGGCATGGCATGGCCACCCCCATGCCATCTTGTTCCAAACCAGCACCAAACCCAGCAACCAGCATGTCCTGGACGTGCCTCTTGTCCCCCTTAGGCCTCCCCTGTCGAGCCCTTGCACCAGGACCCCCCCCTCTTGGCCGCAATCGCCGGAGTCCTGCCGGCCAGCACCCGGTCGAACACCTTGCAGGCGTGCCGCACCGGAGCCACCCCGGCCGGCACACACCCGCCCGAGGCGCGCCCGACCACCAGCACGCGCCCACGCCACCCCACTACCCCCCAGACACGGACCCTTGCCGTTTCCAGCCCGCACGACGCCGCCCCCGCACGCACCCGTGCCGCCCGCGGCATGGCCGCGCCTCTCCCTTGCCGGCCACGAACCCGAGCTCCCCTGCCTATAAAAGGCCACCCCTGGCCTCCACACTCACCACACCCACCACCGCACCACACCCCCTCACCTAGGAGCCACCGAAGAGGAGCTCGGAGCTCCACTTCAAGCAGCTCGGCCACCGCGCCGTGACGCCGCTGCGGTGCGTCTCCGGCGACGCCACCGCCGCCCAGACGCTGCCCAGACCACCCTCCCTCGCCCCCAAGCCGCCCCGGAGTCCCTCGCCGCCGGCAGGTGCCTCCCCTGGCCCCTCTCTCTCTCCCTGTTCTCTGTCCCGTCGGGATGAAGAAGATGGCCGTGGGCCGTCGATCGCGAGATCAACGGCCCTGGTTCGTTCCCGCTCTGTTTGAATTCTGCTGAAACTGCTAAGTCTGAAAACCTGTGTAGATTAGCCCACTTTGCATGCGAATTCTGGTAAATCTGCTCCACCAAAATTTATAAACTTCATATGGTTGGAAAGAGCTAGTTTCATAGATTCAAATGCAAGTGTTAGTTTTCCAAAATAACTAGTTTAGCGTCCTCGAATAAGTAGGCAAAGTAGCTATGTTCTGTCTGTTTTCAGAAACTTTTGAAAACAGATAAATGGTTCTGTTTTGAACTGTCGCACCTACCCAACGACTCTCTCGCTATTGTGGGTCACTGTGGGAGGAGAGAAGTGGGCAGCGAGAAAGACAACGGCGAGGAGAAGAGCGCGTGGGGAGGACAAGAGCGGCGAGGATGGTGATCTTCGCTCGACTGCCATGGCTCTTTATCAGCTAGCTAGCGGCGAGGAGGGAGGAGTGTTGCACTGGCTATGTTCTAACTTGGTAGGCCAGGTATCGCGCCTTAAAGACTGGCCGCTTGATCAGCGTTGGGAGAGGCTGGAAGGTAGGCCATGCCTATGACCGAGGCTATGCGCCCCTGTAGACGGACATATTTAGTGGTACACAGCTACTGCGACGTGCCACCACGGTTCAGAAACTAGTAGCTTTACCATGACACAACTACTGAAACACGTAGAAAATACGACGCGCTGCCGGTATGTTCAAACCGGGTGGACGCCCGGGTCTACCATGATCACATAAAGATCACACCATGGGAGAGAGAGATAAACCACATAGCTACCGGCATGAGCCCTCAGCCCCGAGGGAGACTACTCCCTCTTCATCATGGAGACGGTGGAGATGTCGTTGGGGGAGATGGAGACCACCCCGGCAGCGCCTCGCCGGAGTTTTCCCCCTCCCATATGCAGCTCCAGGTCTCTGTTTCGTGGTTTCTGTGTTTCGGCGGCGCTCCCTTCTGGAAAACATCGGGGGACTATTTTTATAGTCGGTTTTAGGTCAAGACGAACCTTCTGGAAGAAAGATCAACGGCAACGGAGCCACGAGGGCCAAGTTGGTGGGTCCCACGCGGCCAAGGAATCTGGCCGCGTGGGCCCCCCTCTTTTGGCCTTCGGGCTTCCACTTTTTCGCTTCCTTCGCCCCTACGCTTTGTTCCTTCCAAAAACTGATGCTTGTAAATTTTCAGGTCATTTGGACGTCGTTTGGGTCCCTGAAACATCAAAATATAAAAAATAGGGTTTTCTGCCAGTGCAGGGTTAATTCCAGAAAAATAGGAAAACTATGAAATCTTCCCAAAATCGTTATAAAACAATGATATAACCCTTATATGATGCAAATATGATTGAAATATAAGTAATATAATACAAAGTTCATGTATGCATTTTACATGCATCATACGCCGCCTCCATAACCCTCCTCGCCTCCTCCGGCAGCCCTTCTGGAGCCCGGTAGGACGGCATGTCGACCCACGCCGGGTTCATGACCATGCGCTGAGAGAAAGTGCCACGGTGGCGCCCTTGCGCGCTCTGGCGTGCTCGCTCGATCTGGTCTAGGAGGTGCTCCGGCGGCGGTGGCGGAGGTGGATCCATCCAGGGAGGTGGGGATGCGCGGCCGGGGAGGTGTGGTTGTTGGAGATATGCCCAAGAGGCAATAATAATGATTATTGTTTATCATATTTCTCTGTTCATGATATGTTTATTTCCATGCTAGAATTGTATTAACCGGAAACAAATACATGTGTGGAATATAAACGGTAATGTGTCCCTAGTCTTTCCTCTTGTGACTAGTTCGTTTGATTAAGTGATGGTTAGATGTTTCCTAACCATGGATTTATGAATCACTTGATAAACGAAATTCGTATCATGGGAGATGATATAATGGACAAGACTCAAATTAAATAGATGTCAAATATAGTTTCCTTAGACCATGAGATTATGTCACTCCCGCTTATCGGAGGAGAGCTTTGTGGACATCAAACATCACTTCGTAACTGGGTGATTATAAAGGTGGCTTTCAGGTTCTCCGATGATAGGTTGTTGGGTGGCATGTTTCAAGATTGGGATTTGTTCGTCCAATAGTTGGATATATATCTCTGGGCCCTCTCGGTAGTATAGCATCCAAACGCTTGCAAGCATATGACTAAGTGGCTAGTCATAAGGGATCCTATTCTATGGGAACGAGTAAAGAGAACTTGTCGGTAACGAGATTAATCAGATATGGAGATATCGGTGGATTGAATCTCGGACAAGTAATATATCGTGAAACAAAAGGAATCGTATATGGATTAATTGAATCCCGGACATTGTGGTTCGACTAGTAAAGTACTTTGTCGAATATGTAGGAATTAAGATGGGCATCCCGGACTCGCTATTAATATGACATATTTGCGAACCCGCAGAGTCACACACTTAACGTTCGATGTAGTTAGGGTTCGAGATAAATGATGGTGAGAACGAATATTGATTCGAAGTCCCGGATGGGATCCCGGACGTCACGAGGAGTTCCGGAGTGGTCCGGAGAATAAGATTCATATAAGGAAAGTTGTTTCCGGAGGATTAAGAAAGGTTCGGGAATTTATCGGTAAAGTACCGGAAAGTTCTAGAAGGTTCTAGAGGGGTCTAGAAGTGGGGCCCATAGGAGTATGGGGCCCACAAGGCATGAAGGGGTAGTGGGCTGGCCTATTGGGCCAGCCGCACCACACCCTCAATGGCCCATGCGGGCCAAGCTTCTAGAAGGGGGGGGGGCGGCCTAAACCCTAGGGGTTGCTTGGGGGGCAAGCCTCCCCCCTTGCGCCGGCCCTAGATGGAGGGGTGGGGCGCAGCCCCCCTGCCCCCTATATAAGGAGGCCTAGAGGAGGGGGTGCGGCACCCAAGGTCCACCCCATAGGTGCCCTAGCCGCACCCCTCTCCCTCCTAGCCGCCGCCTCCCTCCTCCTCCTCCTCCTCCTCTCTCCCAACAGCCGCTTGGCGAAGCCCTGTCGAATCTCCACCATACACACCATGCCACCGTCGTCGTGCTGCTGATCTCGCGAATCTCTCCACCACCTCTTGCGGGATCAAGAACGTGGAGTCTTCATCGAGCTGTACATGTGGATCTCTCGGAGGCGTTGCTCGTGCGGTGCTTGGATAATACATCTCCTCGCGACTAGACGAGTCTAGTTGCGGGGATCGACTAGCCAACCCCTGCCTCGACAAAACACTCACGGTTTTCTTCGAGGGTGAGATTCGATCTCCTTCTTGCTACCAACCTCTCGTAGATCGGATCTAGATGTTGGGTTTATTCCGCTATCTTTGCGTAGGAAAATTTTTGTTTTCTATGCTGCGACCCTACAGTGGTATCAGAGCCTAGATCTATTCGTAGATGTTGGTGCGATTAGACACAAGTGTTGTGGGCGTTGATAATTTGTGTTGCTACCTTCTCGCGTGCACTTTGCATCTTTGCGGTACTGTAAGATTGAAGCGGCCCGGACCAACTTTACTCGTCCACGCACGAGAGACCGGTTCCACGACTGACATGCAACTTGTTTTGCATAAGTGGCTGGCGGGTGTCTGTTTCTCTTGCTTTAGTGAAGATGCAATTTTCAATGGAAGGCCTTTCAAAAGGATGAGTAAATCAGCAACTATTTTATCACCGTTGTGGCTTTGCGTAGATTAGAACGGTTCTATCTATTGACCCATTAGAAGCCACGTAAAAATTGCATAAATAAAGTAGAGGCGTCTAATTTGTTTTTGCAGGGGTTTGTGATATGGTATGGCCTCAAGATATGATTATGTGATGTATGCAATGATCATGTTTTGTATTTTTTCACGACTTGCATGTCGATGAGTACGGCAACCGGCAGGAGCCTTATGGTTGTCTTTTATTTATTGTATGACCTGCGTGTCACTTTAAACACCATGTAATTGCTTTACTTTATTCGCTAAGAGTAGCTAATAGTAGTAGTTGCAATAGTTGGTGGAGACAACCATGGTGATGGCGTTTGAGCTGGTGATGATGGAGATCATGCCGGTGCTTTGGAGATGGAGATCAAAGGCACAAGAAAAGGCTATACCATGTCACAATATTGAATTGCATGTGATGTTAATACTTTTATGCACCTTATGGTTTATGCTTAGATACGATCTCGACGGTAGCATGATAAGGTGATCTCTCACGATAATATCAAGAAGTGTTCTCCCCTAGTATGCGCCGTTGCCAAAGTTCGTCGTTTTGAAGCACCACGTGATGATCGGGTGTGATAGATTCTACGTTCACATACAACGGGTGCAAGCCAGTTTGCACATGCAGAAATACTACGGTTACCTTGACGAGCCTAGCATGTACAGACATGGCCTCGGAACACATTAGCCGAAAGGCTAAACACGAATCATATGAATGATATGATCAACATGGAGATGTTCACCTTTTGAAGCTGCGCCACTTCACGTGATGATCGGTTGTGGTGTAGTGGATTTTGGATCGTGTGTCACTAAACAACCAGAGAGATGTTGAGTTTAGTGGGAGTTCGTTTTATAATTAGATTATCTTTCGAACACAATATCATGAACATAGTCTAAACACCTTGCAAATAATGTTGTAGATCAATGGCCCTTCCCAACATCACCATGAACTTTAACGCGTTCCTAGAGAAAGACAAGCTGAAAGACGATGGAAGCAATTTCTCAGCTTGGTTTATGAATCTGAAAATTATCCTCAAAGCTGCCAAGAAACTGTATGTCCTAGATGCACCGCTAGGTGAGGCTCCAGCAGAGGGAGCGGCTGAAGACATTAGGAATGTCTGGGCAGCCCGTTCTGAGGACCACGAGATAGTTAAGTGCGGTCTGTTGTACGGCTTAGGACCTAAGCTTCAAAAGCGTTTTGAGCACCATGGCGTTCATCAGATGATCGTTGATCTGAAAGCTATGTTTCAGACTCAAGCCAAGGTGGAGAGGTATGAACCTCTTCTAAGTTCTTTAGCTGTATGATAGAAGAGAACAGTTCCGTCAGTGAACACGTGCTCAAGATGTCTGGGTACGGTGATCGTCTGGCGCAGCTGGGTGTTGTGATTCCCAATGAGTTGGGGATTGACCGTGTTCTCCAGTCACTTCCACCTAGCTACAAAAGCTTTGTGATGAACTATAACATGCAAGGGATAGAGAAAACTCTCCCTGAGCTTTTCGCGATGTTAAAGACCGCGGAAGTGGAAATCAAGAAGGAGCATCAAGTGTTGATGGTCAACAAGACCTCCAGTTTCAAGAAAAAGGGCAAAAGAGACAACTTCAAGAAGGACGGCAAGCGAGCTGCCGGGCCTACGAGGAAGTCAAGGAAGGGCCCTAAGTCTGATACTGAGTGCTTCTACTGCAAGGGAACCGGACACTGGAAGCAGAACTGCCCCAAGTATTTGGTGGACAAGAAGGCTGGCACCGTCAAACAAGGTATATATGATATACAAGTTATTGATGTGTATTTAACAAGTGATCGTAGTAGCACCTGGGTATTTGATACTGGTTCGGTTGCTAATATATGTAACTCGAAACAGGAGCTGCGGAATAGACGACGCTTGGCAAGGGACGAGGTGACGATGCGAGTTGGAAATGGATCAAAAGTTGAAGTCATCACTGTCGGCACACTCCCTCTGCATTTACCTTCGGGATTAGTTTTAAACCTTAATAATTGTTATTATGTGCCTGCGTTAAGCATGAACATTGTATCTGGATCTTGTTTATTGCGAGACGGTTATTCATTTAAGTCTGAAAACTTTGGTATTTCGATTTATATGGATAATACCTTTTATGGTCATGCACCTGAGAGGAATGGTTTATTTCTATTGGATCTCGATGGTGGTGATACACATGTTCATAACATTGATGCCAAAAGATGCAAAGTGAATGATGATAATACCACATATTTGTGGCACTGCCGTTTGGGTCACATTGGTGTAAAGCGCATGAAGAAACTCCATTCTGATGGACTTTTGGATTCACTTGATTTTGAATCATTTGAAACTTGCGAACCATGCCTTATGGGTAAGATGACTCGAACACCCTTCTCCGGCACGATGGAGAGGGCAACAGACTTGTTGGAAATCATACATACCGATGTGTGTGGTCCGATGAGTGTTGCAGCGCGCGGTGGATATCGTTACTTCTTGACCTTCACCGATGATTTGAGTAGATATGGGTATATTTACTTAATGAAACATAAGTCTGAAATGTTCGAAAAGTTCAAAGAATTTCAGAGTGAAGTTGAGAACCATCGTAACAAGAAAATAAAGTTTCTTCGATCCGATCGTGTAGGCGAATATTTGAGTTACGAGTTTGGCATGCATTTAAAGACGTGTGGAATTGTTTCACAACTCACGCCACCCGGAACACCACAGCGTAATGGTGTGTCTCAACGTCGTAATCGAACCTTATTGGATATGGTGCGATCTATGATGTCTCACACAGATCTGCCACTATCATTTTGGAGCTATGCATTAGAGACAGCCGCATTCACTTTAAATAGGGCTCCATCAAAATCCGTTGAGACGACTCCATATGAGTTATGGTTTGGCAAGAAGCCAAAGTTATCGTTTCTAAAAGTTTGGGGTTGCGATGCTTATGTGAAAAAGCTTCAACCTGATAAGCTCGAACCCAAATCGGAAAAATGCGTCTTCATTGGATACCCTAAGGAAACTATTGGGTATACCTTCTACCACAGAACCGAAGGCAAGATTTTCGTTGCCAAGAATGGTTCCTTTCTAGAGAAGGAGTTTCTCTCGAAATAAGTGAGTGGAAGGAAAATAGAGCTTGACGAGGTTATTGAACCTATTCTTGAGATGCCGAGTAGCGCAGAACTGGAAGTTGTTCCAGAACAGCTATCGCCACCTGAAGAAGGAGCAAGTGATGTTGATCATGTTGTTCCAGTCAAGGCTGCTATTGAACCTCGCAGATCAACGAGGGAATGTACCACTCCTGATCGGTACGACCCCGTCATGAATGTCATGTTGTTAGACAATGATGAACCTGCGAATTATGAGGAAGCAATGATGAGCCCAGACTCCGATAAATGGCTAGGAGCCATGAAATCCGAAATGGAATCCATGTATGAAAACCAAGTATGGACTTTGGTGGACTTACCAAACGACCGTAAGGCCGTTGAGAACAAATGGATATTCAAGAGAAAGACAGACGCTGACGGAAACGTCACCGTGTATAAAGCTCGACTTGTCGCAAAGGGTTTCCGACAAATTCAAGGAGTTGACTACGATGAGACATTCTCACCCGTAGCGATGCTGAAATCTGTTCGGATTATGTTAGCAATTGCCGCATATTATGACTATGAAATTTGGCAAATGGATGTGAAGACCGCGTTCCTTAATGGTCATATTAAGGAAGAGTTGTACATGGTACAGCCCGAAGGTTTTGTTGATCCAAAGGATGCTAACAAGGTATGCAAACTTCAGAGATCCATCTATGGACTGAAGCAAGCATCGCGGAGTTGGAATCTCCGGTTTGATGAAGTGATCAAAGGGTTTGGATTTGTCCAAACTTATGGAGAAGCCTGTATTTACACGAAAGTGAGTGGGAGTTCAGTTGCATTTCTAATACTATATGTGGATGACATATTATTGATTGGAAATGATATTACACTACTTGAAAGTGCAAAGTCTTATTTGAATAAGAGTTTTTCAATGAAAGACCTTGGAGAAGCTGCGTACATTTTAGGCATAAAGATCTATAGAGATAGGTCAAAGCGCATAATAGGGCTTTCACAAAGTACATACCTTGACAAGGTTCTGAAAAAGTTCAGAATGGAAAATTCAAAGAAGGGGTTCTTACCAATGTTGCAAGGAAAGGTTCTGAGTAAGACTCAGAGTCCTGTTACGGCAGAAGATAGAGAGATAATGGACAAGGTTCCTTATGCCTCTGCGATAGGCTCTATCATGTATGCCATGCTATGTACTAGACCAGATGTGTGCCATGCTGTAAGTTTGACTAGCAGGTACCAAAGTGATCCAGGAGTGGAACACTGGTCAGCTGTCAAGAATATCCTTAAGTATCTAAATAGAACTAAGGAAATGTTTCTCGTATATGGAGGTGACCAAGAGCTTGTCGTAAGGAGTTACGTCGATGCTAGTTGGGACACAGATCCGGATGATTCTAAGTCTCAGTCCGGATACGTGTTTATTCTGAATGGTGGCGTTGTGAGTTGGAGGAGTTCCAAGCAGAGCGTGGTGGCGAAATCTTCAACAGAAGCGGAGTATGTTGCGGCCTCGTCGTCAGCAAGTGAAGCAGTCTGGATGAAGGAGTTCCTCTCAGAGCTGAGCGTGGTTCCAAGTGCGTCAAGACCTCTGGCCCTGTACTGTGATAATACAGGTGCAATAGCTCTTGCCAAGGACCCGACTTCACACAAGAATACCAAGCATATTAAGCGCCGCTATCACAATTTGCGTGAGAATGTCAAGGATGGTGATATAGAGATTTGCAAGGTGCATACGGATCTGAATGTGGCAGACCCGTTGACTAAACCTCTTCCACGAGCAAAACATGATCAACACCGAGAAGCCATGGGTGTTAGATTGCTACAAATGTAAACTAGATTATTGACTCTAGTGCAAGTGGGAGACTGTTGGAGATATGCCCAAGAGGCAATAATAATGATTATTGTTTATCATATTTCTCCGTTCATGATATGTTTATTTCCATGCTAGAATTGTATTAACCGGAAACAAATACATGTGTGGAATATAAACGGTAATGTGTCCCTAGTCTTTCCTCTTGTGACTAGTTCGTTTGATTAAGTGATGGTTAGATGTTTCCTAACCATGGATTTATGAATCACTTGATAAACGAAATTTGTATCATGGGAGATGATATAATGGACAAGACTCAAATTAAATAGATGTCAAATATAGTTTCCTTAGACCATGAGATTATGTCACTCCCGCTTATCGGAGGAGAGCTTTGTGGACATCAAACGTCACTTCGTAACTGGGTGATTATAAAGGTGGCTTTCAGGTTCTCCGATGATAGGTTGTTGGGTGGCATGTTTCAAGATTGGGATTTGTTCGTCCAATAGTTGGATAGATATCTCTGGGCCCTCTCGGTAGTATAGCATCCAAACGCTTGCAAGCATATGACTAAGTGGCTAGTCATAAGGGATCCTATTCTATGGGAACGAGTAAAGAGAACTTGTCGGTAACGAGATTAATCAGATATGGAGATATCGGTGGATTGAATCTCGGACAAGTAATATATCGTGAAACAAAAGGAATCGTATATGGATTAATTGAATCCCGGACATTGTGGTTCGACTAGTAAAGTACTTTGTCGAATATGTAGGAATTAATATGGGCATCCCGGTCCCGCTATTAATATGACATATTCGCGAACCCGCAGAGTCACACACTTCACGTTCGATGTAGTTAGGGTTCGAGATAAATGATGGTGAGAACGAATATTGATTCGAAGTCCCGGATGGGATCCCGGACGTCACGAGGAGTTCCGGAATGGTCCGGAGAATAAGATTCATATAAGGAAAGTTGTTTCCGGAGGATTAAGAAAGGTTCGGGAATTTATCGGTAAAGTACCGGAAAGTTCTAGAAGGTTCTAGAGGGGTCTAGAAGTGGGACCCATAGGAGTATGGGGCCCACAAGGCATGAAGGGGTAGTGGGCTGGCCTATTGGGCCAGCCACACCACACCCTCAATGGCCCATGCGGGCCAAGCTTCTAGAAGGGGGGGGCCGGCCTAAACCCTAGGGGTTGCTTGGGGGGCAAGCCTCCCCCCTTGCGCCGGCCCTAGATGGAGGGGTGGGGCGCAGCCCCCCTGCCCCCTATATAAGGAGGCCTAGAGGAGGGGGTGCGGCACCCAAGGTCCACCCCATAGGTGCCCTAGCCGCACCCCTCTCCCTCCTTGCCGCCGCCTCCCTCCTCCTCCTCTCTCCCGACAGCCGCTTGGCGAAGCCCTGTCGAATCTCCACCATGCACACCACGCCACCGTCGTCGTGCTACTGATCTCGCGAACCTCTCCACCACCTCTTGCGGGATCAAGAACGTGGAGTCTTCATCGAGCTGTACGTGTGGATCTCTCGGAGGCGTTGCTCGTGCGGCGCTTGGATAATACATCTCCTCGCGACTAGACGAGTCTAGTTGCGGGGATCGACTAGCCAACCCCTGCCTCGACAAAACACTCACGGTTTTCTTCGAGGGTGACATTCGATCTCCTTCTTGCTACCAACCTCTCGTAGATCGGATCTAGATGTTGGGTTTATTCCGCTATCTTTGCATAGGAAAATTTTTGTTTTCTATGCTGCGACCCTACAGTGGTCGCCGTCGCTGGGGAAGAGTGTGCGGCGGGGGCGCTAGGGTTTTGTGAACCTAGGGTTTGGCTCGCCGACGGCCATATAAAGAACTCTCCCGCCTCATTTAAGACGGTGGTTAGCTGTTCGGTGCGACTGACAGCCAGGCCAGGGGGTCCAATGGGCAGGACTCCGCGCGGCGTCCAGACGCGTCCGTGCCGACGCAAACCCGGCTCAAATTTGGGCCGGAATTGGGTCGTCGCGGACGAAAAAACGGACGTTGGTCCGTTTGAATCGGCGCGTTGAGCCCTGGTTTCGACCAAAACGGACGGAAACGGAGGAAAACGGACCAAATGGATCGGCACGTTGGAGTTGCCCTTAAGGCCCGTTTGGCACCTCAGTATTTTCTCTGTATTTTGAAGATACTGTGGTTTCCAAAAATATACTATAGTATTAAATAGTTTGAGGTGTTTGGATGACGAGAATACTGTGGTTTAAGATACTGAGTATTGCCCGAAACGTTTTTTTTTGCAGTATTGAAAAATTGACTCCCGACCTCTTTTTTTCCAAAACCGAGAAAACTCAGCTTCGTGGCCTCCACCTTCGTGTACCCCGCAAAACACATCTCCTTCAGCCATGGCGAAACCGATCTCATCACGTGAAAAAGAATCATCCTACGTACTCTGCGACGATTCCGTTCCGCCACTTTGCCGATGATTTCGTCTTCAGTTGGTCCGTTACTGTCCTGTAGGGCATGGTTCTTTTGGAACCTCCGATTCCCACACAAGCAGATGTGTTGCCGATCAGATTTGGTCCCTCTGCTGCGTCTCCCTAGTACTGGTTGTGTAGGTGTTGCACGTGTAGATGTAGCAATCCCAAATCTTGTAGATCGGTTTAGTTCGATGGATGCAGCTACACTATCGGTCAAAAATTAATTCTCCATACATCAACACAATGGGAAACAACACCTATGAAACGCCTCTAAAGTTTTGCTAAAACTGAGAAAAAACGTGGTTTCAAGAAAATGAAGTATTTCTTTGCCTGGCATCAAAATACTCTAGTTTTGCAATACTTTGGTTTTGAAAAAAATGAGCTGCCAAACACAGCCTAGTTGTTCTAAAAAAAGAGTCTATAAAAGATAGCAATAAACAGATTATTTTTCTTAGAACATATTCGATCTATTTGAACTATTAATTGGAACTATCTAAAAAATTATACCCCCTCCCTCACCCCAACCACGAACACCGGAACACTTTTCATTAACCCGTCCTTCTTATTATGCCACTCCGGGCATTGTAGCCCATTTAGGCACTAATTCGTCACTCAAATTGCCATGCCCACGGCTAGTGAAGCTATCCTGGTATTGCCATACAACCCTAATGATCCACAACCCAACTATCATCTATATGTATCTGCCTCCCCATTGAACCTTTTGCAAGGTCATGGTTCTCATATCCATTTTTCGCCACTCTGTGTCAACTTCAACTCGGCTTGCTTGCAACTCACCATCAACATCGCGAGATTGAACAAAGTGAATCAGCTCTGGAAAAAAGGCTCTAACTGCCTCCAAGGGTCATATGTCATCCCCTAACCACTTACACTACAATGTGGTGTTAGAATCCCAATTGATCATACCTCTCCTTTATCTTTTATAATTGCCCTTAATATCTCCTATTCTGGTGTAGTCCATGAGCCCAAACCTCTTTAGTGAGGTCCTCATCCTCGTTTCTCCTGGTTCTACTCTTGCTTCGTCTCGTAACTTATATACATCTCTGCGCAAGGTTATTTCTCACTCCCGGCTTAGCCTCAGTTCAAGTACCGCCTCATAGTCGCGACAGAAAAAAGTTGTGACCTGCCTAACAAAAACGGAAACTAATTATTTAATAAGCAACATGGTGTATAAATTGAACCTTTTTATCAAGCAAAATATATGCACAACGAGAATGCATCATGACAACATCAAACCATCGTCTTTTCATTATTAATTCACATGATTTGGTGGAATAAGGGGAGCCATGCATGCACGCATACAATATATATAAAGCAAGAGCATCAATGAGACCGTAAACACTAAGAAGGAAATTAATCTATATACTCGAGATAGAGATCTATAGTAGCTAATAGAACTTGTCGTCATCATCGAGGACCATCTAATTGTGTGAGGGAGGGTGCGTCTCGGGCGGAACGTAGTCGACACCGATGTCGACCGCATCGCTCTCCGGTTGATCATCGGTGATCAGATCCGACGATCTTCCACTGCCACCTACGCCATCGACAGCCCCTTCAGCTTCCTTATGCCCGCCGTCGTCCCTTTGTGGCGGCGGCGGTGGCGTCATTACCATCATGGCCGTGCTCTCCTGCTCCGCCGGTGGGACGCCACCCTCCTTGACGGTGTCGCGGGCCAGATTCACGCCCGGTTGTGGCGGCAGAGAAGGCCCCTGCTGCTGCATCGTCGCATCTTGCACATGTTCGTTGTAGGAGGTAGACGGCGAGTGCTGCAGGACACACATGATCACGCGATGCACAAACACAACAATGTAAGGAAGGCGCTTGCATTGCACTGCATCCATCGTGAAGTGAATGAGCGTGCGCTTGTCCCTACCATTGTGTCGCGGAGAAGGCGACGGGACGTCGTCATCGGCAGTGCAGGGGCTGGTGCGCCGATGGCGGGGGAGGAGTTGGTGATTCCGGCCGGTGGAGGCGCAGGCGGCGGAGGAAAGATGGAGGAGGAAGAGGAGGTAGACCAAGTGCATGGCTGCCGGTCCTTGTCTCTCCCTCGACCCCCTGGGGCCCTTTTCTGCACGGATTTCTGGTCTCTTGATTTCCCCACGGGTTTCTGTGTCTTGATTTATCCTTTAACCATGAATATGATACGCGAGTTTGGACAGGTTTTAGAGTGTAATTTCCCGGCCCATTTTGAGACACCCAGAAACACGGCACAACTGTTCGGCAGGCCGGGATCGGACGGGCTAAGCCCAAGTAATCCCCAGAAAACTCGTCGGGTTGGAGGGGAACAGAGACACGCCTCCTCCCTCGCGTCTTGCAGTGACTCGACGCGCAGCTCTGGCGGCGGCGGCGCAGCGACGACGACGACACTCCTTCCTGCCGCCGATGTTGTCGTCTTCTTCTGCCCTCGACGTCGACGCCTTCCTCCGATCCTGGCGCCTCCCGCCCTCCCGATGCTGACCCGCCATCTCCTTCCATCCCGCTGTCGTCGACGCCGCCTTCAGCACCACCGGCAACGCCCAGATCCTCCCGCAGCGCGCCCTCCTTCTCCGGTGAAAATGTGGACTTCTCTCTGGTACGTCTTCCGCCTCGTACGATCCCCTCCTCTCTTGACCTAGTTCTAGGTTTGTAGGGTTCTGATTCAAATTGATGGAGGAACTGATGTGTTCTTGATTCGGACTGTTAGGAATGAGTTCTTGTTGTCTCCTTCACATCCTCGATGTGTAATTAGGGAGGTGTTGTCATGCACGCACTGATAGGTTTCTTGTTCATGACAAGATAATAAGATCGTAGTTAGTCTTGGTGTACGTGGTGTTGCCTAACAGATCAGCACGTACACAACTTGGTACTGCTATTGGTATGCATGGCTGACCTCTAAAATAACTAGATGAGACCCCGCGTTTTGCAATGAATCGTTGAAAAATATGTGTGTGATGTACATTAATCGTTGAAAAATATCATATTCATGTCTTGTAGATCAATATATGGTTTCCCCATCGAGCTCAGAAAAAGGCAGTATACAATTTTCAAACAAACCCTTATAAATATGAATACTTAGTTCATTACTAACTTTTATATCATTGAACTTTCACTGATTGATCTTACACAACACCATAGAATTTCTTCATGTTGCTTGTGAACTAAGAACATAAGACAGTACAAAGAAAATGGTAAATAGAAGTTTAAGAAAATAGCCGATGATTAGGTTGTATATATTTGACCAGGCAAAGTGTATATATTTGATCAGCATAACCAGCCGTGCCTCAGTTTGCATATGCGACAAAAGAGCATTATTCAATGGTTAAATCCAAAATTGTGTGAGAACCAAAGTGATACTCGTATCTTACTAGTTGCTTTTTCATCATGTAATAGAAACTTCTTGTGCTGTTTCATCATGTAATAATGTATCCAAAAGGCTCACCTAAGTATAAGTTGATCCAGTCTAACTTAGTCATAAAGAACTTTACGAAAAAGGCTTCACCAAAGACCTAAGCTCTGGTTAATTAATTGATTTGTCGTGAAGAAATTAAAAGCAAGCTTATGAACCGTTTGGAAATATTTATTTCCTTCAATGCCGCCGCTCCGTTTCCAGTCATTAGTTTTGCTGCCGTCTCTGCGACATGATAATTAATGGTTTGGCGAATTACACATCCCATTCCGCCTTCTAGACTCGACTAATCTGATGTTGATTGTGAGTAGTAATTGCTTTCACTAACCACATCTGAATATCCACCAGAGCTGGAAGCAGAAGCAAAAGCTAACGTAATTAAAAGCAAGCTGGGCCAGGTTTGCTTGTTTTGCACTTTGATTGACGCCGTCGAAAATGTCTTGTTTGATTGCCGCTGTCTAAAATGTTTGTATTGTTTGCAGAAACTACTTGTGATGAAGTTCTTGATCAAAATCATCTTTTGATAAACCGGTGGTATGTTCTGGTCATGTAATGATGCGCTCAAGTAATGATACGTGAGATGTTATTGTTCCTGATCAAATAGTTTTTGTAATGAGGGATTATTGTTCCTGATCAAATAGTAATTGTAATAACTGATGAGATGATCTTGTTCCTGTGATGATTTTATTCTCGTGACAAGATAAACCTTGCATTTAAATTAATGTTGAAACTGTGTGCTCAAGTGATGTGAAAAGATTAGGTTTTTATTGATGATATACTTTGAATTTAAAGTACTACTGAATCGGTGTGCTGAAGTGCTATGAAAAGTTCAGTTTTATTGATACACCTCGTGGCAAAACTCCTGTGCTGAACAGGTGAGTTGGTGGAGGGGGATTGATGGGGCAGGGGATTGGGGTGTCAGGAAGGGGATCGGGTGATGTGAGTGTTTTCACCCAAACCCCTAGATATAATACACACCAGGACACCACAAAACACTCCTACCGAACAAGGCCTTATATGTGATGTGTTTGGAGTTGGGACTTGAAGTGATGACTTTGTAAGGGTTCGGAGGAGGAGACGTATTTGTAGAGGTTTAGGGAGTCAGAAATCAAGTAAAGGTTAACTGTGTGTATTTCTTTTTTTCTTGCAGGGTAGGTGTGTCCTGTATTTGTATTCATGGGACACCGAAGACTCATACCTCCTAATAATTTAATAAGTCTGATTAAGCATTACCAATCCAGTTTGATTAAATAGTAGAGGTAATTAAGGGGCCTTTGGGTTTATGTGTGTAACACCCCCGTTTTTCGATAATCTCTCTTTCTAATAATTCTTATTTTGGGCTTTATTTATCCATCTTTTAATCGGTTCATCGAAACGAAAATCCGGTTTCGTCGATGCGTCGGCCCCGTCCAGGCAGTCGAAATGGACTACTTGTTTGCCGAAATCGGACCCGGGATGTATTTTCCATGGTTTCATCAATTCAAAGGATAAGATTATTTGGCAATTTCGAAAATTATCTTTTAATAAAAAATAGCTGACCCTCATCTCTATCCCTTCACCTGTGAGCACCTCATCCCCATCTCCAAACAGCCATTTCATTTTCTCTTCCTCCCTCACCCGTGAGCTATCCATGGCGCCACTCCCTCCACCTCCGTTTCCTCAGTCCTTCTCCCCTGATCTCTCCCAGCAGCCCACCCTCTACCATCCTCCAAGGGCAACCCTTGGATCTGTTCTTGAGGAAGAAGAGGAGGCCAGGAGAGGAGATAAGAAGAGAATGAGGAAGAGAAGATCCCCACCTTGACCCCCTGTCCGATTCACTTTTCTCAAACCTCAAGGGTTGCGGCACCAATTCACCGGAGATATCCTCGCAACGGTTGAGGCGAGTACACCGGGCTACAATCGACAAACTGAATTCTTCAAATTGTACCCTTATTCATGTTGCTCTTCTACATTCATGAAATAGTAGACATGCCATTCCCTTGTGTATATTTCAATACACCATACCACTAGTATGTGATAGGGATTGGATTTTCATGGTTCTTGATAGAAAAATCCATACGGGGGAATCTTCCAAGTTTAAGGAGTGATCCTTGCTTTTGCGGGTGTATGGTCCTTTAGGTCCATCCTCATGTTATGGTCCTCTCACCTTGAGTGGGATGGAAGGGGTTCGGATGAGACGTCGCCCCCCTAGCTTTGCCG
This sequence comes from Puccinellia tenuiflora, assembly GCA_012064385.1. NCBI lineage: Eukaryota > Viridiplantae > Streptophyta > Magnoliopsida > Poales > Poaceae > Puccinellia > Puccinellia tenuiflora. The sequence continues at coordinate 113,824 of QRDG01000716.1, forward strand.
GCAGTAGCTTGAAGAGAAGTAGTTGATTTTATTCGGTTGCATGATTTCTTCATGCATTCTCATGCCATTCAAGCATGGTTTATATTCATGTTGTTACCTTCCATTGTACTCAATGCCTATGTTGTGTACTTGCTGAGTCTTTAGACTCACCCTCGTGGGCTTTGTTTTAGGTACCCTACTGTGACGTTTGCAAATAGATGGAAAGGCGTAGCTCCCATGGGTGTTCACTCACCAATTTTCACCACCCTTTCGTTCAACTAGCTCAATCATGATAGTTCAATATTTCAGCTCATGGTTCTTGATAGCTAGGATCTGACTGTGTGTATAACCATGCTTTGGTTTGTTTTCTTGACCACTTGGTTAACTCTACAAGGTGGATTGGAGTGTTTTGGTTCCCACCATGTATGTTTAGGGTGCTTGGAATAGTTATTTTCCTGTTTTGGTGAGGCATGTCTTGGTGTGGCTTCACTGTCTAGCTCTATGTGTTAAGTATGAGCTTTTGTATATGTTTCCGCTGATGTTTATTTCTTATATACTCTGATATATCAATCGCCTGACGTCGTGGATGTCCGTTGGTACAAGGAAAGTGCTGCCGGATTTTCCCACTAGCATGGTAGGCGTTGGTTGTGTATTTGTGATAACATTCCTTCTTACAAGGAGGGGTGTTATAATGTGGTAAATAGAAAATTCTACACCTGAAGAAGAATACAAAAAATTAAGAGTAGCCAAATCTTAATGTCTTGAGCTCGCCAAACGTTCATGTTTTACATGAGATTATGATTCTCCGAAATAAGTCTCCTGAGAGAGTTTCTCTACAAAAAGAATTCTAAAAAAAAGAACAAATTAAACATCTCAAAACCCCACATTTAGCATGTAAAAAGGTCGCCGCAAAAAAGAGAGGTAAAAAGGAGTCTTACCTCACGTCAATCATGATTGGGTCCCGATTAGTTTCTGATGTACTCACGTTAAGAAATACTAAATCACAATAAAATTCTTGCCATTAATTAACTTTGTTCTTTTACACTATATAAAATGATGCTTTGATTGATTTATGTATGAAAATGAAGATTTATTCTCCTCCGGTTTAACCCGTCTTATTATGTACTATAGTTGGGAAATACAAAAACGTCACGACTCCCTACTTGACCCATGTCTTGATTCATAATCGAGTCTCAAGTCCTTCCAAAGGCAACACTTTCCTTCCTATTGTGGGTGCCTTCTCTACTCTGTGTGGCGCATATTGGTGGAATCAAACATATATTTGAAATTGGTGTTGCTCGTAGCACTAATACTAGATCGAGTACATTGCATACAGTATCAGAGCCATTCGATTCGAGCGTTTCCCCCAAAAGCCACCCGCAAAATTTCATATGTGGGATCTCAACTTTCTAGGAAGAAGTGAATCTTAGCCAACTTCTGCTTGATCGCAAGCTACTGTTGTGATTCGTAGAATCCCGGTGTTGGGCGGTTCCTTTGCATTTTTTGGGTGCAAATTCACGTGATGGCAAGCTCTCGTGTCGATATCAGAGATGTGGGATCGCTGCAGGTGCAGATGGAGTAGTTGTTGTCCGATCTCATATTGCTCTCTGCACAAGGTTAGAAGCAAGGGGGCAACAACATTGTTGTACCGATAGTTGTCCAGGACTACCTCAAGACATTCATGAAAAATATTTCCGATGGTGGGGAGAATCTTCAGGTCATCAGTAAGTGGGCACCGCCATCGACGAATCGATCCATGCACTGCACAAATCCCTGGAGGAGGTCTGCTTTCATATCGCTTTTCTCGAGGCGGATTGACGCACCACAGACGAATGAACAAGGACCGATGGGCACTCCATTGCAACAACAACCCAGGCCAGCGTGACCCGCGCCCCCAAGGTTCTGGGTTGTGGCACATGCCCTACAAAGGGTATGTTTGTCTTTTGCGACTCTCTAGTTACACTCGACCTAGGGGAATGATCTGAAAAGTGGGTAAATAATTCGACACACTTATTCATGATTCTCGTAGTAGACATCGTGACTTTAGACCACCAAAATCTAATTTCCCAAAATTAGATGGAGAAAACCCACGTTGGTGGAAGAAAACGTGTGAAACATATTTTGATATGTACTCACTAGAACACGTACTTGGGCTAGGTATGCTACTATATATTTCATAGGTAATGCTGCTTTGTGTCTGCAGCATTTTGATGTTGAACACGATGCAACAAATTGGAAGAGTTGTGTGTAGTGGTTCATGCTAAATTTGCTAGAGATAAACATCATACGCCCCTAGAAGCTTTAGAACACTATAATCATGTATCTAGTGTGGAACAATACTACTTTAAATTTTAGGAATTGCGGTCAAAGAGTGTTAGTTCATAACAGTATTTTTTGTCACAAAGTTTATTGAAGGCCTTAAAAATAGATTCAACGAGCAATTTTTGTTTGCATAAACCACAAACTATTGATGTTGATTTGTCTCCTGCTTAAACACATGAGGAAATGCTTGAACAGGCTCGAGTTTACACCAGCTCCCATGACAAGCACGAATATAGTCGGTCCTTGTCGAGAACATGATATTTAGCTAAAGGGATTTTGGCTAGCTCACCTGATGATAAGAAGAAATCTAAGGAAACACACACTTGGAAGGCACCTTCAGAGAGCAAGATACTGTCGCTCAAGGCTCAACAACTGCCATAGGTGAATGCCTCAAATGGGGTTGAAAGGATGTTATTATCGACCAGAGGTGGGGTGAATAGACGACTATGAATTTTACCTTTTTATTTTTAGTTAAGGGATACAATGAATCACAAGGTTAGCTAGATGTACAACTAGATGAGCAACATATGTGATCCGATACAAAGTACAATACACAATAGAATACAAGTAGGAAAGGTAAGACATAACCGCAATGGAGGACACGAGGATGCAATTCACAAAGGTCATTCCCAAGAGAAGTACGTCTTCGTTAGAGAGGTCTGTGGACCACCAAGGGACTCAAACGAACGGTTGTGCTCACCCTATTCTCTTTGAGTCTCTCCCGTGAGAAAAACACTCAATCCACTTATGAGGTCAATTTGAAGGCGTTGATGAAACCTTTACACAAGGTTGGGGCTACTCCACAACTTATATATATGAAGGCTCTCGACAAACTCCCGAAACTTCTTGAACCAAGCCGAAGCTCCGAGAACCAAATTCCGTCTAGGGTTCCAAGGAACCCAAGAGGTAACAAGATCCACAAGGGATTAATGGGGGAATCAGAATTGCTTCGGTGGAAGTGTAGATTTAGGTCTCCTCCTTTACTACTTAAAAGATCAAGGTGTTTGGGCCAAGCGAGTGGGAGATCTAGGCGATTATTTGTAATGTCCCGGGGTTTCCCCAAATTAGATTTTTGTTTGTCTTTCTTTTTGCATCATCGTGACATCAGCATCATCGCATCGCATATTTTTGGGCAACAAAAACTATTTTTATTAAACCCTATTTTATTTTTCTAAAATTTGTCGCAAAAGTTTTATCGAGACGTTCGTCTCCGTTTTCTAAAATTATTTTGCCAAAATTGTTTTGCAAAAGAAATAAAAATGTTTTGAGAATTGCGAGAGAGTGGCCCAAACCGGCCCAAGCCCACCTAACCTCCAAACCCTAGGGTTTCCCCTGCCTTTTTCCTTTCCCACCCCCTACACCTTGCAGCCGCCCTCCTCTTTTTCCTTCTTTTTCTGTTCGAGTCCTCCCACCTCGCGCTTTGATCCTTTTTCCTTTCTTTCTAGGTCCCTGGACCTTCTTTCTTTTCTTCCCCTTTCCTTCTCCCCATCCTCCCGTGCTCCTTTCTTCCCTGCGCATGCCATCGTCCTCTTCCTCCGACAGCGCACCTCCACCCGCGCGTGCTCAGCCTCCCAGCCAGGCTCCCCTTGCTCTCCTCCCCTTCCCCATCCGTGCCGCCCCGACCCCCTCACCTCCGGCTCGCGCGCCTCCCCCTCTGGCCGCGCTCGGCCGCCACCCCGTCGCTGCCCAGCAAGCTGCCCCGCAAGCTGCTCCGCCGTCTCCTCCTCTCCCTCACCCGCTCGACCTCCTCGCCTCCACCCGCTCCGACCAGCTGCCGGCCCGCCTCTGTCCGGCCTCCCTCGCCGGCTCCTCCCCATCTTCCCTCCCGTGGCCGCCTCTCCTCCTCCAGCTTGTCCCGGCCGTCGTGGCCTCGTCCCTAACCTCCGCGCCGTCGCCCCTCACCGTCGTCGTCGACCCCAGCTCCCACCGGCCGCACCTCCCGCCGCCTCCAAGCTCCTCCCTCCTGTGCGCCGACGCCCTGCTCCTCCTCTCCCCTCGCGACCTTCCTTCCTCCTGCTTCTCCTCACCTGCTCCTCCCCTCCGTGTGTTGCCTCCGTCCGTTCTCCGTGTGCTGTCTCCTGCCCGTGCGTGCCTGCTCCCTTCCTCCGTTCCCGTGTGTCCCCGTTGCCGTTTCCCGACCGTGCCACGGTGCTGCTTTTCCCCGACGGTCATGTTGTGTGTGTGTTTGTCTCCGTTTTTGCCTCCCGACGTCTCCCGTTTCCCCGGTGTTTCCCGATCCCCGATTCCTGTCGTGAAGACCCGTGTGCACGCCTCCGTGTCGTGAACCCGGACGTCCCCGTCGTGAAGCCGCTTCCCGATGACGATGCCAAGGTCTCCGGTGCCCGATCCCCGACTCCGTGAATCCGAGTTCTCCGACCCGATGACCGAAGTCGGATCTGCCAAGGTCAACCCCGTCGACCCCGAAGCCGGAACGCCAAGGTCCGCCACGACGACGACCTGAGTACGACTACTTCCCCGACGTCGACTACCTCGACTACTTCGACTCCGGATGAACGACTACTTCGACTACTTCGACTACGACGACTACTTCGACTACTTCCTCTCCGAACCCGAAGTTTCCTCGATCCAATGTGTGAACCCAACCCTAAACCCTATATACCTTATATGCGTATCTTATAAAATCATGCATGCTTAATCAACATCGCACCTTTATCCATTTAGTCAAATTAAATCAATTTAATTATGGGGTTTGTCCGGTGCATCTATATTGTGCACCGATCCCATTTAAAATGCTTTGCCATGTGTTAGGAAATAAAATTTGACAGCCTTTAATTTGTCATGCATTCATGTCATCAACATGCCGCTTCTTTTGCCGTAGAAGTAAAATGCATCTTTTGCGCTTCCAATGTTTGTTGCTTCTTCGGGAATAGGCCGATGAGTTGATGTGAGTAACGACAGTTTCTGCTACCTCTACCGGATTGCAGGCAAGTGATACTCCCTTGCTATTTTTGCTTGTTTTCTGTCTCTTACTCGTCCTATCTTTTGTTCCTTGCTAGCCTTATGTTACGATGCTTGTGTCCCGATCCTATTTGCATGTTACCTGGCAGCCCTGATATAGTCACACCTCCACATCCTATTACATGTTGCTTGTTTACCTTGTTAGCCTTGCGAGTCCTAGTGCATGCTTAGGTGCTTTGCTTGAGTCCTGTTATCTCTTTATCTAGTCTTCCTTATAACATGATAGCTAGGCTCAACTAAAATGTTAATCTTTATTTTCTGTTGCGATGGGAATAACTTAATAAAGATAAGGCACCGGCGGAAGGCCAATCGTGGTGTTTTGTTCTGCTAGTGTCTCCTAGGACCCGAGTTCTTTTCCGCTGATCCAAGACTGAGCGCACTAACCACATGTGGGAGTTCTATGGTCCTCCCCGCAATCTATTACCGGATCCTCAAACCTGTCCAGGTGCCACAAGTAGTTCGGGTGTTTCTACGGTTACAAGCGCGGATGATATGGTAAGATGGATACGTGGTTACTTACGTAGGGCTTGCGGTATGATGCGAAGTGACCATTCTCATGGTAGTCTGTGTCACCTAGCACGTAGGCGCAAACGGTTAGGCCCACCTCGAAGCTTCGGCCGGACTCTCAAGGTGGATCAGACCTAGCTAGGTGGCTCCCTGGACTTGTTTGTAGAGAAGGGAAGTATTGCGTCGAACGCTCCACCGGTACACCTCTAAGCGAGTGTTTCGATGCATGTGGGTTCATTGGTGCATCCCTGCAGGGTGAAATCTTTTCGAAAAGCCGTGCCCGCGGTTATGGACGACTTGGTGAAATGCGCTGGCTAAAAAGATCATAGACAACTTGCACCTAATGATTATAACTTGACTAGTAAGATAGATTACTTGAATAATAACCCATAAAACTTGTCCACCGTGTGAGTTGCCCTGATTGCTTCCTCGCGGGCGGTTGATCGAGGGAGTAATACGTGGGCGGGTTTTTGATGTGGTGAGTAGTATAGTTGGTTCCTTATGCGCTCTCTTACCTTGACTCTTGTAGACGAAAGTTGTAGCATGTCTCTATAAGTTGTTAGTGCTGCTTGCCGCCGCCTCAATCGCTAACCCTCTTCCCCCGGAATTCCAGCTTTGATATCTTGTACGTATTACTTGCTAGTACTGTTTTATAGTACTGACCCCTTCGGGGCTGCTATTCCAATGCAGCCGACAGGTTTGAAGTCTGACGACGTTAGCTTGGGAATCACTCCGGCTTGGCCTGGGCAGGGATATGGTGCCTTCGTTTATCTTCAGGACTCTTAGTCCAATTTGTTTCCTGTCCGTAGCCGGACGCTACCCGCTTCCGTTGTTATTTGGATCTTTGTATTGTATCTTTTGCTCTTGACTCGGTGAGTCGTTGTTGTATATATGTTCTTTTGTGGGTTCCATCGAGAACTGTTGTAATGTTATCACAATTCCACCCGCATAACGTGTGTGTTGCGACGTGCACGTTATGCCTGGTGGGTGTCCTTTAGGATCGTTATTATGCGGATTTGGCTGGAACGCTAAAATCTGCATAGTACCGATCTTGGGGCGTTACATTATTGATTTTCCCATTAATGATGGATAGAGATAATGGAGACCTTGATCTTCTTGAGGAAGAAGACCTCTATAAATAGGACCTCTGGAATTTAGCCGTAATTGTAGCATTTTCCGCAAGGTCGTTAGTATCAGTCCGGTAGAAGTGCTAGCAGAAAATCTAACAAATTCATCTATACTAGTACACAAACACAGATAATAAATTGCATATTTATGAGCCCTAGTTATGCTGGTAAGGCTCTAATTTTGTGATGTCTCGACTACTGATGACTCGACAAGTGCCGGAAGGTTATAAGGGGAAATAGTTTTTGTAGATTCATTTGTAACAAAAATCATCACCTATTACAACAAAATCACAAGGGATTACAAAAAAAAGGTGTTTGGAACAATTAATAAGTTGTTAAGAAAAAATTGACGTGGATTCGGTTGCAACGAAAGAAAAATCATCTCATGTTCCAATAAAATGATAAACGATTAAAAAAAGTGCCAGCATCATTTAAAAAAGCACATAAACATTATCAAAATATCATAAAACACACACAAATTTGTAGCAAACACTCAGAAACCTTGCAATGTTTAGCGTGCGATTTCACAACAAAAGGTATACGAGTTTGTTGCAATTTGAAACCATGCAGCAACATCGGAAAAAGGGAAGAAACATTAAATTGAATCAAAGGTCCAAACAAGCTGGCTGAGAGCCCTCACAGCCCAGGCACAACGATGCAATTATCAGGGGTGCGCTCTACCACTGAGCTAATAGCCCGTCGCGCGGGCCTCCCAAAGAAAAGGAGGCCTGCTACACCAAAAGCGAGAAAAACTCCATCCCTTTCCTTTTGACATCCCCATGCCGCCACACCACAGGGGGGGGGGGGCATGGGGACGTCAAAAAAGGGATCCTATCACTATCAACTAATTTGTTACGACCTAGGATAATAATCTTATGAGCTTGGTCTTACTTCACCCTAAACGAAAGAAGACTTCCATATCTAAGTTTAGCTCTGACGTAGCTGCCTTCTTTTTGGGCGTGTTTTCTTAACAAAAATCGTGCTAATTTGTTAAAAAAAGTGAAAATATATCATTACTAAAAAATCACAAATAAACTTAGGGAGCGGACAGCTAGCTAGTTTTCTTTTTTAGGGGAAGCTACCTAGCTAGATGGGCTGGGTTGTTTGGCTACCGTGGCGCGTTGAAGCTGGGCTCTTGGCTGTTGGGTCTGGGGCGGAGACAAAGCCCATGCCTCCTAGCTATGCATGTGTAACGTACTGAGGCCCAGCCCAGTTTAGGTCATCCTATTGGAGCTCGATTCTTTTTACCATATATAATTTTTGAAACAGAGACAAAAGATTTGCTTCATCTCATTAAATAAGGAGTGTCACAAAAGTTTTCAAGCCATGAATGGCAAGATAAAAAAACATGCATGGGAACTACTGTCCCGGAACAATGGCACTCAAAAACTTAGCCCCGGCTAAACCCCAATTCTTAACATCGATCTTGATCCCCGCCACGGTGGAGGAAGGGCTTGTGAACTCATGGATCTTGATCTTTGTACCTAATAACTTCCATTTTGTTTGCGGCGGCCGAGCGGTCATATCCTTACCCTTATTTCGGATCGATCTATCATGGCTTGGCGTCTGCCGCAGCTCCTATGACTACACGAAGATCCATCCGCATCCGCTAGAAAACTCTCCCGCATGCCGTGCCGTCTTGCCAACTTTGTGTTGAAGTGTTGATCATGTTGACTGTTGCGGCGCCTCACCATCATACATGACGACGAGACCTCATCAGTTATACCCGATCAAACACTCAATCTAGAGTACGTTGGTAATTCTATAAACGTAGTTGATCAATTCTCTTTTAGAACGTGTACGCAATACTGTCAAGCCTAGTAAATTTGCTAGCCAAGATCAGCAACAATTTTCCATTCAAGCGAGGTAGAAGTACTAGCAGAAATTCTAACAAATTCATCTATGCTAGTATAGAAAAGTTCATAATTTATGAACCCTAGTTATGCTGGTTAAGGCTCTGATTTTGTGATTTCTCCAATATTGACGACTCAACAAGTACTGAAGGTCTTTTTTTTAGAACGACAAGTACTGGAAGGTTATGCTGGTTTAGAGCCCTAGCGTGCAGCGCGCGTTCCATCTTTGCTGTGTACGGGCCTGAAGTGCTTAACTTTGTCCGAAATTTTTGTTAATGCTATATGTTGTCCAGTCTCCTTCCACAAGAAAACAATCAGGCCTCCTTTGATTCACAGGAACTCCAAAGGAATTTCGCAGGATTTGGATCCTGTGGAATTTTTCCTTTCAGAGGTGTTTGATGCATAGGATTGAAATCTGTAGGAAATATTTCCGTAGGATTTTCATAGTGTATTTTCATAGGGAACCAAACATGAGCTCAAACCTCATGAAAAATTCCTGTGGCATGTTCCTATCTCCATAAGATTTCACTGGACAAGGCAACTCAATCCTACCTATTCCTATTCCTATTCCTATGATTTTCATACCCTTTGAATCAAAGGAGGCCTCAGACTTTTTGATATAAAAAAGCACATACAATTCTTATAACCGTACACAATATTCGTATGATTAAGAAACCAGTATAAAACTCGTTGCGTACTGGGGTTGTTATGTTCCCAAATAAAATTAAAATAAATCCCCCGCAAGCAAAACCACAATAATAAATAAATCATCAAACATCAAGCTGGCTACGCAGCATAGATGATCAGATGCATATAACACCAGCGTTGACCCACGAATACGATGCTCCCAACCTGTATGCGTTGCAATTTTTGACTCTTGGAGAAGAAGCAGTTGACATTCTGAATTTTTCTGACGCCTCTCTCTATCCACTGAACCGTGTTATCCCAAGACAGAAGAAGACGTGTATTCCCTGCTACATGGCCACTAGGCATGCATCAGCAGCACACTTTCTTTCATGAACCCTGGTTCAAGAAATGCTAGCTCCGAATGCACAATTTTTAATCTAGCCCGAACAAACACACTGCATTCGCTCCACAGGCATATAAATGTCCATCCATGGCGCCATATCTATCCATATCTTGCTCACTCACTCTTAATTAGTTATACTTCATTTCCAACTGAAAGAAGAGAGATCAGTACAAGGTCAGGGCCATGGCTTGCTTCCGGCTGTTCCCGTTCCTGCTCGGCACGGCCTTGGGCGTGTACGCAGCGCAGAACTACAAGGTCCCCAACCTCTGCCACCTCGCCTGCCACGGTGCCCACACTGCCAAACGATACGAGGAGGAGTAACGCAAGAAGAAGTCCGACAACGCCGGCGGCAGGAAGAACAAGAAGGTGATGGTGGAGGCCGACGACGACGAGCAGTAGCTTGCTATACTATTTCCATCCATCGATCCGTCCAGTCCAGAGTCCAGACCGTGTTGTATGTTTCATTCTCTACTGTATGGCCATGGCGAGTGGTTTTTAATTATCAGTGTACCCTTATACATACATATACTGTGCAAGTGTTGACTGAATGACGTGGGGTTACCACGCCAAATCTCTCGGATGGACATCCTTGGGTTGAGAGAATAGGAGAAGAAGATGGTGTTACTGGTGGATCCGTCGGCTGACAAGCGGGATTTACCCAGGTTCAGGCCCCCGAAGGTAAAAGCCCTACGTCCTGCTTGTCTGGAATTGATGATGAGCTTTACAGATCGATTACAATGGCGAGTTCGTGAGATGCGATCTCGCTAGGGTTTCTGGTGGTGAATATGAGCCTCCCTTAGGTCGGCGGCCCTCCCAGTCCTTAAATAGTGGGACTGGGTCTCGGGTCCTATACCGACTAGGTTTACATCTGGGCCTGCCGACCTAATATTTCTCAGTCTTTCCTTCGGGGCCTCCTTCCTGGGCCTTATAACCGATGGGCCTTTGTCCTTTTCCGCACCAGGGTAGTCCACGGTGGCACACCCGAAAGGTGTACCCACGTCAGTAGCCCCCGAGGACCTAGTAGACTTGGAGAGTCTGGTAGGGACTCCTCCGCATTGTATCATCCTGGTGCGAGTCGTGCCTTTACCGATTTATTCGTATCCGTGTTTCAGGACGCTTAGTGGTGGATCTCGCATAATAAGCCTGGTACTCTCGACGGATCGGGACCAGTTAAGTGCTCCTGGGCACAAGCATTATTAGCGTATATCAAACTCGAGTCCCCAGGCTCGAGCTTGGAGGCTAGTCCCTTCGACTCCAGCCGCTTGGGATCTTACGTAGTCGAATTCGGCCTGAAAGGGTACCCAACGCGTCCGTCGGGATTTTACTTCACACCTGTTGGTGCGGCATATCTGTTCAAGCTACCACGGCTGCTGCCAGTGGGCCTGGCCCTACACGACAGATCGGTGGGTCTTACCTTTGCACTACAGAGTGCAGCATCCGAGGGTCAGCTGTATTTGATTCATCTCGGGTATGTTGCTCGGGTTAGACCGAAGTCGATAACCTTTCGAGTGTTGCACAGTCATGCTTTTATCGAGTGCGCGGTGGCGCTCCTGAGGGGAGTGTTCCCCAAAATTATGCTGAATTATTTATAACTGGGGATAATCTCAACCCATTTATGTTGCCGGAAACCGAGGGATTTGTTTTGCTCCCGATGGGAGTGAACAGATGAAAGTTTGTTCAGTTTGACAGCATATGGGAGTCGATACTTTGTCGAGTAAGACCGTGCCGAAGGCAGTCTGTAACTCCTGCGTCATGAATGACGTCACGCGCGTGCGCTGCGCTACCGAGGCGCTCTGCCGTTTGGCCTGCCAGAAGTGACAGTACGAAACGTCACGTCGGTTTGACTGGTGGGTGCGAAAATTTCGCCACGCCATTATGGTGGCCTCCTCGTTTCTCGTGCGTAGTGGGCGACGCGGCCGGCGACGGTTGCCCTCCGCACGCGCCACGTGTGGGGTTGGATGTGCTCCGTTTTGCTCGATGAATATCGGACGGCACAGATCGCCCCGTCCGATGGATAAATAGGGGCGCCCCGGCGGTGAAAAAGGTACAATCCCCATTCTCACCGCTGAAGTTCTCCTTCTCCCCTTGCGCTCTGCCTCTCTGCGTGTGGCCACCAAAGTGTCCATGTCCACCTCCGGCATGAAGAAAGTTTCCGGAAAGAAGAGATCCGCTGGCGCCGCTGCCGCCGGCACCGGCACGGCCGGCAGGCTGAAGAAGATTCACGGCAACTGGCAGAGGTCATCCGTGAACGAGCGCCAGCTGGAGGTGCTGCGCCCCGACGGCCTCCTTTCGCCGCTGGAGAAGATGGTGACGCGGGTGCCCTGCGACGAGGTTGCCCCTCGTCCCCGCGACGGCGAGCGCGACTGCTTCGTCGATTTCGTGAACAGGGGATTCGCCTTCCCTGTTCACGAATTCGTCCGGGGGCTGATGTACGCGTACGGCGTCCAGCTCCACGACTTCACGCCGAACGCCATCCTCCATATCAGCTGCTTCATCGTCCTGTGCGAGTGCTTCCTCGGCATCCACCCGCACTGGGGGCAGTGGCAGCGGATCTTCAACGTGAAGCGCAACGCCGGCGCTCATGGTGTTTACCCCGTCGGGGGTTTCGGCATCCAGTCCTGCGGGGACATCGAGTACTTCGACCTGAAGCAGCTCGAGTCCGCGCAGAAAAAAGGTGGTTCTACGTCACCGACATCCACCAGCCCGGGCAGAAGTACGGGGTTCCCCCGCTCCGTGCTGGCGTGATCGTGACGAAGAAGAACTCCTGGACGCATCGCCCCAACGCCCGAGAGATCAAGGAGTCCGATCCCCTTATGTCTCGGGTGTCGAGGTTGATGAAGACCGTCGGCAAGGAGGTAAGTGGCGTTCACCTCATCGCCACTTTCATCAGAAGGCGGGTGCACCCAATTCAAGCTCGGGCGCACCCGTTGTTCGAGTTTGCTGGAGCCGCCGACGTGACGCGCACGTCCGCGGAGGAGTTGTCCACGGGCGAGGTCGAGTCTCGCGTTTGCGCACTGACCCTGCTCAAGGTCGAGGAGGCGAACGTCCTTGAATCGCCCGTGGTACCATTCAGTCTCGAGTACCCTGTTCCCGAGGTATGTTCTTTGTTCTTTGTGTTTCGTTTCTCTATTTGCTGTGTTTGCCGATGTTTTGATTGCTGAGAGAGAGTCTTTGTTTTTCTGCTCGAAGGGCTTCTCGACGTTTTTCAGCCTTCCTCCTCTTCCTGAGGAGAAGGGGACTTCCGCGGCCCCTGACTTGCGGGATGATCCTGATGAGCAGGACATTTCTATCTGTTCCGCTGCGTCGATCGAGGATGCAGAGGCTGCGGACAGTGATGAAGTTCCTGTCATCCGCCGCAGGCGTCTCCGCGACACTGGCTCCAAGGCAGCGGAAGAGTCGAAGCTGGGTTCCGTCGCTGAGGGTTCCAGTTCATCGTCGCCTCCTGCTCGTGTCGACAAGGAGGTCCCTCCGGCGCGTGATCCCGTGGAGCCTCCGCCGAAGAAGACTCGTGCTGCTCCGGACTGCTTCGACCTTGCCGCTCTGCTGACAGTCCTTAGCTCGTAAGTTCTCATCTGCTGATTTCCCTTTCTTGTTGGTTAGAGTTTCTATTTGAGATTCTTGGCTTATCGTGTGCTCATCTGCATGGACTATTCTTTTGGCGCGACTCTGCCGCCCAATGTGGGCAAACAGACGGACGAGGGCGACAGCACGGAGGCCCGTCGAGCGGAGACAACGGTTCCTCCACCGCCGTCTGATCCCGACGTCGCGCTGGCCGCAACTGGCTCGACTCCTGGTGACGCCCTTGCCACCATTGCCAGCACTCCTCCGCTTGCTACAGCCGAGCATGTAAGTAGTGACTACTTTTTGTTTGCATCGGATGCGCGACAGCGCTCCCGATGGGATTAGCCCCCGAGTCTATAGTCAACTAGGAACAGTTGGGTATAGACTCTAAACTGATCTTTCTCCTTTGTTTCTTTGCTTTTTGTCTGTGATTTATCGGGTGCGCGACAGCACTCCCGATGGGAGTAGCCCCTGGAGTCTATAGGCGACTGAATTCAGTCGTGTACTGACTCAAGTTCTTCCACTGCTTCGTCGATTTCGTGAACACGTGATTCGCTTCCCTGTTCACGAATTCGTCCGGGGGCTGATGTACGCGTACGGCGTCCAGCTCCACGACTTCACGCTGAACGCCATCCTCCATATCAGCTGCTTCATCGTCCTGTGCGAACCTCGGCATCCACCCGCACTGGGGGCTGTGGCAGCGGATCTTCAACGTGAAGCGCAACGCCGACGCTCATGGTGTTTACCCCGTCGGGGGTTTCGGCATCCAGTCCCGCGGGGACATCGAGTACTTCGACCTGAAGCAGCTCGAGTCCGCGCAGAAAAAAGGTGGTTCTACGTCACCGACATCCACCAGCCCGGGCAGAAGTACGGGGTTCCCCCGCTCCGTGCTGGCGTGATCGTGACGAAGAAGAACTCCTGGACGCATCGCCCCAACGCCCGAGAGATCAAGGAGTCCGATCCCCTTATGTCTCGGGTGTCGAGGTTGATGAAGACCGTCGGCAAGGAGGTAAGTGGCGTTCACCTCATCGCCACTTTCATCAGAAGGCGGGTGCACCCAATTCAAGCTCGGGCGCACCCGTTGTTCGAGTTTGCTGGAGCCGCCGACGTGATGCGCACGTCCGCGGAGGAGTTGTCCACGGGCGAGGTCGAGTCTCGCGTTTGCGCACTGACCCTTCTCAAGGTCGGCGAGGCGAACGTCCTTGAATCGCCCGTGGTACCATTCAGTCTCGAGAACCCTGTTCCAGAGGTATGTTCTTTGTTCTTTGTGTTTCGTTTCTCTATTTGCTGTGTTTGCCGATGTTTTGATTGCTGAGAGAGAGTCTTTGTTTTTCTGCTCGAATGGCTTCTCGACGTTTTTCAGCCTTCCTCCTCTTCCTGAGGAGAAGGGGACTTCCGCGGCCCCTGACTTGCGGGATGATCCTGATGAGCAGGACATTTCTATCTGTTCCGCTGCGTCGATCGAGGATGCAGAGGCTGCGGACAGTGATGAAGTTCCTCTCATCCGCCGCAGGCGTCTCCGCGACACTGGCTCCAAGGCGGCGGAAGAGTCGAAGCTGGGTTCCGTCGCTGAGGGTTCCAGTTCATCGTCGCCTCCTGCTCGTGTCGACGAGGAGGTCCCTCCGGCGCGTGATCCCGTGGAGCCTCCGCCGAAGAAGACTCGTGCTGCTCCGGACTGCTTCGACCCTGCCGCTCTGCTGACAGTCCTTAGCTCGTAAGTTCTCATCTGCTGATTTCCCTTTCTTGTTGGTTAGAGTTTCTATTGAGATTCTTGGCTTATCGTGTGCTCATCTGCATGGACTATTCTTTTGGCGCGACTCTGCCGCCCAATGTGGGCAAACAGACGGACGAGGGCGACAGCACAGAGGCCCGTCGTGCGGAGACAACGGTTCCTCCACCGCCGTCTGATCCCGACGTCGCGCTGGCCGCAACTGGCTCGACTCCTGGTGACGCCCTTGCCACCATTGCCAGCACTCCTACGCTTGCTACAGCCGAGCATGTAAGTAGTGACTACTTTTTGTTTGCATCGGGTGCGCGACAGCGCTCCCGATGGGAGTAGCCCCCGAGTCTATAGTCAACTAGGAACAGTTGGGTATAGACTCTAAACTGATCTTTCTCCTTTGTTTCTTTGCTTTTTGTCTGTGATTTATCGGGTGCCCCTGGAGTCTATAGGCGACTGAATTCAGTCGTGTACAGACTCAAGTTCTTCCACTGACTCTTTGTTATTTGTTTGGTGCAGCCTATGACGCTCGAGCTGTTGGGTATCGGCCGCCGTTTCGCGGCCATGGAGGCGGAGAAAACTCGCCCGGAGCGAGAGTCCGCCGAACTCCGAGGTTTGTCCTTTGTCTTCTGCTGCTTGGGAGTGTTTTTATTACTATTTGTTTGAACGCCTTTTGCCTGCAGAGTTGCTGGCGCAGTCGCGACGCGAGAGGGAGAACGCCTCGCAACAGGCTGCTATCCTCAAGGAGCAGCTGGACACCGCCGCGCTCGCGAAGGAGGCGGCCGATGCCCACACGCAGGCCTTGGCGTAGCGCCACTGCGCGGCGAGCAACTCCTTGTTGGGTAAGTGTTAACTCTGCTTTTCTCTGCTCTTTCTGTTTCCTTTGGTTTAACCGAGTTTCTGTTCTGCTTTCTTCAGGTAGCCTTGGCACTGTGGCGTGTTCCAGCGCCCAGGCTACCGTCGATGACTTGGACGGCGCAGTTGCTGCTGTAGAGGGTGCTGGCCAAAAGGCGGGCGGTCTCCTGGAGAAGGCTACCGGCGCGCTGACGCGCTTTCACGGCAGTCTGTTTCCCAAGGGGCAGCCTCCTGCTTCCCTCGGGGAACTGGCTGAGCTGTTTGGCCCTGACAGCTCCGCCATCGACGATTTCAGACACGAGCACACGGTACGTGGCTCGCAGACCACCCTCCTTATGCTGCTGGGGCATGGCTTCGAGGGTGACTTCGACAAGGCTATGTCCGGGCTGCCTCGCGGACCCTCTGGCAACCGGTGGCTCTTGGCAGTTTCGCCGAGCGGTCTCGCGAGTTGGCACAAAAGCTGACTGAGACCTTGGAGAAGCAGGCTGCTAAACGTGCGGAGAAGGCCAAGAAGTCCGCGAGCTCGCAGTAGCTGCTTGTCTTTGTATTTTTCATCTTTCGTAGTTTATCCGTGGCGATGCCTGTCGCCCTTTTGTAATGACTGTGCCAGTTGCAAACTTTATATAAGATTTTGCATCTATCTTGATGTCTTTGTGCCTCGCGACTTGTTCTAGCCCCCGGGCCTTCTTCAAGAAAGATGTCTCATACTTGGCTGCTTGGCTTGCTAATAGGTAAATCCAACGATTGCCGCTCCGTCTTCTGATGCCGCGCCACATGTTCATGCGGCCGCGACTGCTGGTTGTTCTTCCGAAAATCACGACTCCGGGGATTATCGGCTCACGATGCTCTGGGATCGCTGCGCCAGGCTTGAGCAAGACCTGCAGGTGGCGCAGGGTGCCTTGGCCGTACTTAAGTCGAAGAAGCCTCGCCCGGCTGAACAGGAAGCTTTCCTTTTTGAGGAGTTGGAAAAGGCCAACAATGACTTACTGTGTAAGTGGCTGCAAGCCCCCGAGTCTTTTGGCGTCGCTCGTTTCCTTAGTTGTTTCATCTTTCCTTTGTGTGTAGCTGTACAACAAGACCCTCAAGCTGAGGCCAGTCGGGTGGATAATCGGCTTCGCCATGTTGCCGAGGCTGTCGGGCGCGACACCACCTCATTTTGGTCAGACCCCTCACGGGGTCGAGTGTTGGCTGTTCTTCAGGATCGCATAAGCCAGGTGACGTCCTTCGCCGGGACGTGCCGTTCTGCACTGGCGCTTGTGTACAAGGCGCTGTTCCCTCTGGATCCGCAGCCGCAGGGTCTTGGAACTCTCATGGCGCGATTCCACAATGGCAAGGCTGCGCAGAATTTTATCCGGACGCATCTTGTCAGCGGTGCGACGTACGCCTTAGCTTTTGTTCACCGGCGGCACCCGTATCTCGTCCTGAGGGGGATAGAAGAAGTCCCCGACAGGGAAAACGGGGAGCCTACGCCGATGTAGACTCACTATCGCGCCATAGAGGATGTAGCCGTCAAGTTGATTAGGAAACTGGAGCGTGACACCGAGATTTACTCGGACTATGTGGCGTCACGGGTTCCAAAGGACGAGCCTGTAGATTGATTTTTGTTTGTGCAAGCACATTGTATATTTGCAAAGAATCTGTATGCTTGCTCTGTAAAGCTTGGAGTTGTTTTGTATATAGAGTTTGTTTTGTTTTGGCCTAAACAACGCAGCCCCCGAGTATCGGGTGCTACGGAGGCGGTCTTCCTTGCTTTTGTTTAGCTCAACAGCGCAGCCCCCGAGCGTCGGGTGCTGTTCCGGCAGAGAATGATTTGCACTCGAACAGCGTAGCCCCCGAGTATCGGGTGCTACGTCCGGAGCTGGATATGATAGTTGCCCTTTCGGGTGTTTATTTTGTGCGCTGTGTGTTGGCTCATATGGTAGAGTAACATTGCGCTTTATTGCTGGAGACATGGTCTCTAGTGTTTACAGCGGTGGCTGACCAGCCTTTGATAGTTGTGCTACACGTAAAAGCGTCGCAGTTGCGCCGCATTCCAAGGGTTGCGGATGAGTTCGCCTGTCTTCGGGTCCTTCAAGCGGTACGCGCCTCCACCGATGACCTCGGCGATGATAAAGGTCCCTCCCATGGGGAGGCGAGCTTGTGCACCTTCTTCTGTTTGAGCCTGAGTACCAGGTCTCCTTCGACAAAGGCTCTTGTGCGCAGCCACTTGCTGTGATAGTTGCGGAGGTTCTACTGGTAGATGGCCGTTCGGGAGAGTGCGATGTCCCGGGCCTCATCCAGCAAGTCGACGTCGTCTTCGAGTGCGGATTCAGCGTCGTCTTCGTCGTACGCGACGATGCGAGGTGCATCGAAGCATATGTCATGTGGCAGGACTGCTTCTGCTCCGTACACCATGAAGAATGGCGTGTACTACGTCGATCTGTTGGGCGTGGTGCGCAAGCTCCATAGCACCGATGGTAGCTCCTCTACCCAGGCTCCTGCTGCGCGCCTGAATGGCACCAGGAGGCGCTTCTTGATGCCGCTACATACGAGGCCGTTTGCCTTTTCCACCTGCCCGTTAGATTGCGGGTGGGCGACGGAAGCGTAGTTCAGCTTGATGCCCTTCTCCTGGCAGAACTCTTGGAACTCCTCGGCTGTGAAGTTTGTTCCGTTATCAGTGATGATGCTGTGAGGCACCCCAAAGCGGAACATGATGGACTTGATGAAGTTGACAGCTGAGGTAGCTGCGCAGTTGGTAATTGGCACGGCCTCTATCCACTTGGTGAATTTATCAACAGCCATAGGTAGATGTGTGTGTCCTCCTCGAGAAGACTTGCGCAGTGGCCCGACCATATCGAGTCCCCACTGGGAGAAAGGCCACGCCAAAGGTATTGTCTTCAGTTCTGACGCCGGTGCATGAGGGCGTGTTGCGAATTTCTGGCAGCCGATACACACCGCTTGACGATGTCATCGGCGTCCCAAAACGCCATGGGCCAGTAGAATCCAGCACGCAGGTGTAACATCCCAAATTTATAATAAGAATTAACAAGACCCAAAATTCAGAACCAACAAAAACTTTTTGAAATTACTTCACTACTGATTGTGTTTTCCTTTATATTGTTCTGTTTGGCCTTGTGTGACTTGATGTTTATGTTGTTTGACTAGTAAATATTAATCGAAGAACCCAACCCAAGTAAAAATATATTCAACTTGGTGCTCATGTTATGACAAGAGTAGATTCCATATATCTTTTCCAATCTTATTTTGGCCAAAGTCTATTTCAATGATGTTTGATTTCAGCAACAAATAAAATACCCTTTAGTTGAGAAAGTAAAAGTATTTCCAAAATTGTGTGTTCCCAAAAATATGGAGATCTATATGTTAACTCCTATCTATTGCCAATCATGATATTTTGCATGTATATGCAACTCCCATTTTATAAACTCTGATTTCCACTCCATTTGAAAACAACACTAGTGGGAAATATATTACCCCACATATTTCCTTTCTCAAACCTTTTTGAAAACAATTAAGTTATGAGCTGAGACATTTCTTTAAACATCATCTTGTCATAATTGAGTGTGATCATTTTTACAAGATAGTATTGTTAATCATGGAAATGGTGGTGTGATTAATTCATGTGATTTGAATTGTGTGGTCATGGTTGTGATGTGAATATGGTGTCTTTTGATGTGTGTGTTGCCTAGTAAAAATAGGGAGAAAAGAAAAGAAACAAAAGCAAAGCATCAACACATAAAATCATGGGACAAGTGTCACACAAATTTCTCTAAGTGAGAAATTAATATTTTCTTTTAAACCAAAAATTAGTGGGGTGACATAGTGCTCACTCCCACTTTGCTCTAATATTTCTTCCCTCTTCAAAATATATTTTCAAAAATCTAAATTTACATTTCTAGTTCTTTCTTTAATCTTACCAAATCACAAAATGTGCTATGATGCACTTATCAAATAAATTCCATCATAGCACCCAAAATCCCAAACACTCACTCTTATTTATCACAGCAATTGCACCCTTGCATTCTCTCTTTTTCTTTTACCATTAAAATGCAAATAGTGTCACATAGTGTCAAATGGTGCCCTCTACCCTATATTCAAATGGCAGCCCCAAACTTGCCCTAGGCTTGTCCCATTTTTGTCCAGCACCATCCCAGCACCCCCCTGCACGTTCTGGACACATCCCCACACTCCCCTCACCCTAAACCCTAGCCCTAGCTAGCATTGGCATGGCATGGCCACCCCCATGCCATCTTGTTCCAAACCAGCACCAAACCCAGCAACCAGCATGTCCTGGACGTGCCTCTTGTCCCCCTTAGGCCTCCCCTGTCGAGCCCTTGCACCAGGACCCCCCCCTCTTGGCCGCAATCGCCGGAGTCCTGCCGGCCAGCACCCGGTCGAACAACTTGCAGGCGTGCCGCACCGGAGCCACCCCGGCCGACACACACCCGCCCGAGGCGCGCCCGACCACCAGCACGCGCCCACGCCACCCCACTACCCCCCAGACACGGACCCTTGCCGTTTCCAGCCCGCACGCATCCGTGCCGCCCGCGGCATGGCCGCGCCTCTCCCTTGCCTATAAAAGGCCACCCCTGGCCTCCACACTCACCACACCCACCACCGCACCACACCCCCTCACCTAGGAGCCACCGAAGAGGAGCTCGGAGCTCCACTTCAAGCAGCTCGGACACCGCGCCGTGACGTCGCTGCGGTGCATCTCCGGCGACGCCACCGCCGCCCAGACGCTGCCCAGACCACCCTCCCTCGCCCCCAAGCCGCCCCGGAGTCCCTCGCCGCCGACAGGTGCCTCCCCTGGCCCCTCTCTCTCTCCCTGTTCTCTGCCCCGTCGGGATGAAGAAGATGGCCGTGGGCCGTCGATCGCGAGATCAACGGCCCTGGTTCGTTCCCGCTCTGTTTGAATTCTGCTGAAACTGCTAAGTCTGAAAACCTGTGTAGATTAGCCCACTTTGCATGCGAATTCTGGTAAATCTGCTCCACCAAAACTTATAAACTTCATATGGTTGGAAAGAGCTAATTTCATAGATTCAGATTCAAGTGTTAGTTTTCCAAAATAACTAGTTTAGCGTCCTCGAATAAGTAGGCAAAGTAGCTATGTTCTGTCTGTTTTCAGAAACTTCTGAAAACAGATAAATGGTTCTGTTTTGAACTGTTAATATTAATTCACCTAGATTATTTAGGAGTTTGTCTTGGCATAACATGTTAGTATGGTTAGTGTACTGGCATGAACAAGTGTTGAGAACCCCAAAATAAAATCTGTATAAAAGATCTAAATTGAGGAACATAGCTAATCAGTTTATTCCACCACATGAAATAACAGGGACAGCCAACTTCCCATACAAGTTGCTATTTAACCAGAGGCCTAAAAATAGCAAACTAAAATTATGTAGCTAGTATAACATGACATATTCACATAGATGCAAGCCATGTTCATTTTTCGACATGTCTCCAATTAGAAATAAAAATGACAAATTTGTTAGTTTTAACTGAAAACTCAGAAAGATTATTTTGATACCATCTTTGGGAAATGTTTCCTAAAACTTGGTTAAACCAAAAATACCAAACTAAAATGGTATAAAAAGTACATCAACTATTCTACCCAATGCCAGTGGTTTGATTCCATTTGGTGTTGTGGTTAAGCCAGTAGAAAATTAACAAATCAGTTAAGTTATTAAACTTAAACAGATAGAAATTTATCAAGACTTTGAAAATTAATATCTTGAGATCTAGGAATCCAAATTAAGCAAATGAATATGTTCTGGAAAGCTTATGAAATTCTCTAACTCACTAAAGTGGGTTTACCCCCATTTAGATTAATAAATAAATAATGATATTCAAAATGCCACAGAAGGTATAAAACCTAAACTTGTTTGTTTCTGATACTCTATTAATCCAAATGAGGTCAAACCAATTTTGTCAGCTCAAATTTAAGCAATACTAGTTATCCCTAAGAGGATTTAACTTTTGAGTAAAATTAGCTTGAGTTGTAGCAAACTAACCTTCTGGATTAAAACAATTATGTACGGAGTTTAATAACCCAAATTGAATTAAATCCAATTGGGTTAGCCTCTACACATCAGTAGCTATCATTAGAATTTTAGTTCACATTTTTGTGATGAACAGAACTTAAGATATGCAATTAAACATAAAACCCTAATTTCTGCCATAATTGTGACACAATTAAATAATGGTTAATTAAATCAAATTGAATTCAAATTGTGTTACTTTGTATGTGCAGTAGCTAATTGGGATGTTGATGATTGTAATGATGTGAGGCTTGCTTGGTTAGTTTAGTGATTGTTTGTATTGTTTATTTATCGAATAGACGAGAACGTTGCCGGAACCTACGAGGAGGGAGAATACTTCGAACAACAGGAACCCGAGAACTTTGCTGAGCAAGGCAAGCTACTTCTCTGAGCTTGCACCTATATACATCTATTTTGATTCACTTATGAAGAGCATAATGGATTTATGGGGTTTTTGCCACTAAAGCTATGGTTTTGAAAACCCTTTTCCAAAATTACAAGTATATTATTTTGACACCCTATATGGAGGTGTTGGATGGAAAATTCTTTTTCAAACTATACGATGGGAAAAGAAAAATATTGTTTACTCAGAACTCCTTTGGAAGTACTTGGATAAATGTGGAATGCCGTGAGATCGGTGTTGAAGTGGAGAAATGGTGAATGGTGATGTTTATGAAAAATGCACATTGTGTCCTAGTACTATGACGACCAGCCAATAACCTGTGCGACCACATCTACCCACATATGGGAAAGGGTGTAGTCATATAATTTGCTCCTGCTAGTACTGGATGCCTCAACAACGAGGATGACCTCGTTCCATGAAGGGATGGTCATTGCGACCTACCCCCTGACCTGGGTTCTAGCAATCTGATGGATGGAGAATTGAAGGGCTCTGCTCGCCGGGCAGAACTACGAGTCCTCACATCTAGGTTCCTCGACGGGGGATCCTGTACTAGGTGTCGAAGGAATGGTGAATTCGTAGCGGAAGGGTCCTATACTAGCATGAGCAAAGGACAGGCTATGGTCGGTGGCTCAACTTCGCATACACCTTGTATGGGGGACGTGGCAGACACGATGAGTTACCGAATGGATGTGGGAAAAGCGTGCTACCTCTGCAGAGGGTAAAACTATTCGAATAGCCGAGTCCTCGGATATGGACAGTTGGGAGTCTGTCCTAGGTTTGAAATTTGAAAGAGAAAATGAAGAGGAGGATGTTATATGCAACTATGCCAATGTGCCGGCATGAGGTTGTTGGGATTGAATGACCATGAAGGGTCATGGTTGAAAAAGGAGGAGTTTTTGAGAAATAAACAAAATGGTGATTTTCTGGGAAAAACGTTTTTAAAAGGGACTTCTTACCTTTTAAAAAAAAAAACATCTACTTTCGGGAAAAACGTTTTAAAATAGATTTCTCACAAAAACCGATTTATGGGAAAAAGATCGAAAAGCCTTCTTTTCTTTTAACAAAGGCTATAGATGTTTTGAAAAATATACAAAGGTTATGAAAAGTTATAAAATTTCTCTTGTTTTTCTTCAACAAAAGTTATAGAGTTTTCAGACAAAGTTCTATTAAACAAAAGTCTATCCTTCTCTTTTCAATACGGATAGAGTTTTTAAAGCAAACCAAGTTTTACTCAAACTATAAAAAGTTTAGTGCATGCTCATTCGGGTGGGGTAGTTTGCGAGTACAATCAAATGTACTCATATTGGTTTCGTCCCTGGCTATTGTCTTAGCCAGATTCTAAAGAAGAGCAGCTTGAAGAAGGAGACGGAAATGACGTCAATGCGAACTAGGGCGCTTCCCAGTCAGTTGCCTGTAGGGTTAAGGCGAATGACTTGGGCTCCACGTTGTTTGGTGATTTCCGCTGCAAGTATCTATTGAAGGTTATGACTTCAATCAAGTAAGTAAATTCCTTCGGTATTTATGGATGTTCTTTGATTACCAGTTTGACTGTGCTCAGGGACACACTGATCATGGGATCGCTGATGTAGGCACAAGGGTATTTTGGATGGCTAGTCCGGGGTCCCCACAGACTTGGTATCAGAGCAATCCTGACTGTAGGAGACCTTAGTTAGCATGGACGTTAGTTACGAAAGCAAATATTTTTGTTAAAAATATATTACTACCAAAATATATTTTTATCTAGAGGAGTCCTAAAATGGCTTCGCTCTTCTCATCTCCTCAAATATTTCAAAGTCTTACCCCTCTATTTTAAGATTTTTTCAAGAAATCTTCTGTTATCTCTTACCCGTTCAAAACCAAGAGTATACTTGACGATGAACCCAAGTGAGACCTAATTAGTTAGCACCCACAAGAAGAAGCTTCCATCACAAATACTCAACATTCAACCTCAGGGTGGTTGATTTACAAATGCCAAGATCGTCAATGTCAACAAGGCAAGAGGCCTCCGAAGACCTCAGCTCAACATCAACAATTCTACTCAAGTTGCAACTTCGACGATCTCAATTTCTCCAGCTGAAGACTAAGGCGATAAAATGAAGACTTCACCAACCATGTTTGATAACGACCCATAGGAAAACTTATGATAGGAACTTTGTTTACCCCGATGTTGTGGGGTTACCTTTTGAGTACCCCCACGGTGGTGGTACCTGGGTCACGCCAAGGAAGGCCAAGGAAGGCCCAAGAAGGATGATGTGCGGCCCAAGGTAGTCGACATTAGATCATCAGCTTGATCATCCTGTACGTGCCATCAGCACCGTTCACACGAGACCCAGCCTATCATATAAAGGCTGGGAGGGTCCCTCGTCTAGGGTAACGCCAACACATACGCTCATACTCATAGCCGTCATCGCAAACCTTAGCGAGATTGGCATCTCGCCATTGTAGCCACCTTGATCATAATTCCAGATAAGCAGGAGTAGGGTGTTATCCTCCGGGAGCCTGAACCTGGGTAAATCGCCCCTGTTAGCCGTCGTGATCACCAACGTTCATCTTCCTCCCCTTCAATCAACCCGGGGTACTCGACCCAGGGATTGCCAAGCCCTAACCTCGTCAATTGGCGCCGTCTGTGGGAATCGAACCCACGACCACGAGTATTAGGTGTCCAGTAGTACTAAATGTACCTTGTGCATGTTGGTTGTGAGTTCTCTGCTGGTGTGTTGTTTCTCCTGTGTGTTTTGCAAATCGCGCCTAGTTAACAAACCCCTAATGCTTACCTATTAAAAATAATCAGGTATGCTAATCACGGTAGTCTTGTTGCGTTTAAAAAAAATTGTTTTAAGCTATCTCTACAAAATTTGTTTAACTCAATTGCGGCAACCATAGTTCCCCAGACGGAAATGTCGCGGGCGCACCCCTACATCGGTTCCGGTTTTGAAGCAACTCAAGGTCCTCCGATCGAAGCCGCTCCAGGAACCCACTTGACAACCTTTGAAAGAGAAGAGTCCCATGCGTCTAAGATCTGCCCAAGAAAATTAGAGAGGACGTCATCAGAAGTCAAAGGAATGGACCCCAAGGCCATAGCACAACGTTGTTGGTGTTACACTTGCAAAGAACGCGGACATATGACTAGGAAATGCCCCCTTAGGTACATCATAAAGAAGAAACCACCCGAAGGAAAGGCTTGTAGTAAGTGCGGAAGGGGTGGACACCAGGCAAGTCAATGCCCCGGCAGCTGCCCAAACTGTTTTCATCTTCATCCACATGGCAAGTGCCCAACCGCTAGCATCACGTGCTACCTATGTGAAGGGAATGATCATGTTCTGGCTAAGTGTCCTCTGGAGTTCCTAGTAGATGCAGTAAACGAAGCTCATGAGAAGATTGCTCAAGACGCCATCCACGCTCCGACAAGGACGCTCACTAGAGCATCTAGCCCCTATCAGAATCTGAAGCACCAGAAGAATAGGCACCTCAAGGAGCCAACACCACCCTTAGAAACATATCACCAGTTGTGCCTACGCTCTGGAAGAACCCTTCGCAGGAAGAAGCCCTGCACTATCCAGCAAGCCCCCAAGCTTGCCTATCAACCCCCGCAAGCCCCACGCCCCACCTTTCCTAACCGCCCAAACAACTCCAACCGCGCCAATGTTGTCTGCTTTGAATGCGGCACCAAGGGTCACTACTCCTACGAATGCCCCAATCTCAAGGAATCGATTCAGCGCCCCTTAAAGAAATGCAGTGTTTCCATGTCAAAGGAAAGTTAGCGCCAAGGTGTATTGGGCCTTTCAAGATCATTAGCCGTCGAGAAGAAGTATGGGTCCTATCTAGTTAGCAGTATTTGGGGTCAATGTAAGGTCCATCTCTTTTAATGAAATCCTTTTTAGACTCTTAAAGAAAAGAGATGTTAACATGCCTAAACACGAGCCTCACCTTGAAAAAAAAATTATTTTACTGGTGAAATTACAGGTATACCATCACTAACTTAACTTACCAAATTCTAGATTAACATCTAACCCCAGTTGTGGCGATACTAACTAGCCTTATCTAACCACAAGTTCTGACAAGAAGAGAGGTGATAAAGAAACAATCACCTATAGCTGGTAGTGAAAAGATCGCCATCATCAAGGCCGAAGTCGACCAACATCGAAGACCATCTGCGCAGAATTGAACCAGGAAGCAAGCACCATCAACGTTACCTATCGAGCAATCATCCTTTTCAACTTGGCTCGGCCAATCACACCGAAGGAGGATTCAAGAAAGCACGAACATCGACCGCTGACATGAAGCTCTTTCTCTAACTTTTTAAGGTTAACTAAGAACGTGACCCGTGCACCCTCGTCGAACAACAGACCAAACCGCTTGCCTTTGGGTCCTTGTACTGACTTTTAGATTCCTATGGAAGCTCGATAATCTAGGCTGTACTTCTTAAGATTCTTACCAACGCTTCATGAAGCTCAAGAACCAAGGAAGTCAGCAATGAAGTTCCTCCTTTACTCAGTTGAAGAAGGACAAGCAGGAAGACAAATAACCAATGGAATACCCAAAAGAATCAAACGACGTAAGCACCTGCTGTGGACAACATCAACCACCAAGCAAGTCCAGACGAATTTAGACATTTATAACATCCTTTTTCAAATTAGAAACCGGAGAGAGAGTCGAGTACGCAGACTCGACACAGCCTGAAAACCACGCGTCCCCTCCTGCAACCCTCGTAAGGCGACAATATCAGGAAGTGATATCTGCACCAACCCCAAGCACCAAGGATTGCCAACCAAGACGAAGATCGTCAAGCTACTCAAGAAGAAAAATGCCTCCAAGTCAACTCCAGCTGCAAACTTCAGCAAGACCGATTAAAAACCCCTTTTTAAGGGGGAAGACCTGCAATAGGTATACAAGAACGTGGTAATAATTAGTTCCTTGCGCCCCAGCCTCATAGAAACTGGAAACAGCCAAGCAAGACTATCCATCAGCATCGATCATCAAGTCAACCCTATCATCCAGGATCTGAACCCATCAGAGAAAATTATCGACAAGGAACAACCTCGCAACATCAATTTGTCAAGACCTCACCTGGCGACCTCACTGAAGAAGCAACGACCTCGGAAGAATAGCCAGCCCAAAACCCGGGCCCTCGTACTCCCCTGTACCCCGGGCAAATCTCGGGACGAGATTTATTTTAAGGGGGGAAGGATTTGTAACATCCCAAATTTATAATAAGAATTAACAAGACCCAAAATTCAGAACCAACAAAAACTTTTTGAAATTACTTCACTACTGATTGTGTTTTCCTTTATATTGTTCTGTTTGGCCTTGTGTGACTTGATGTTTATGTTGTTTGACTAGTAAATATTAATCGAAGAACCCAACCCAAGTAAAAATATATTCAACTTGGTGCTCATGTTATGACAAGAGTAGATTCCATATATCTTTAATCTTATTTTGGCCAAAGTCTATTTCAATGATGTTTGATTTCAGCAACAAATAAAATACCCTTTAGTTGAGAAAGTAAAAGTATTTCCAAAATTGTGTGTTCCCAAAAATATGGAGATCTATATGTTATCTCCTATCTATTGCCAATCATGATATTTTGCATGTATATGCAACTCCCATTTTATAAACTCTGATTTCCACTCCATTTGAAAACAACACTAGTCGGAAATATATTACCCCACATATTTCCTTTCTCAAACCTTTTTGAAAACAATTAAGTTATGAGCTGAGACATTTCTTTAAACATCATCTTGTCATAATTGAGTGTGATCATTTTTACAAGATACTATTGTTAATCATGGAAATGGTGGTGTGATTAATTCATGTGATTTGAATTGTGTGGTCATGGTTGTGATGTGAATATGGTGTCTTTTGATGTGTGTGTTGCCTAGTAAAAATAGGGAGAAAAGAAAAGAAACAAAAGCAAAGCATCAACACATAAAATCATGGGACAAGTGTCACACAAATTTCTCTAAGTGAGAAATTAATATTTTCTTTTAAACCAAAAATTAGTGGGGTGACATAGTGCTCACTCCCACTTTGCTCTAATATTTCTTCCCTCTTCAAAATATATTTTCAAAAATCTAAATTTACATTTCTAGTTCTTTCTTTAATCTTACCAAATCACAAAATGTGCTATGATGCACTTATCAAACAAATTCCATCATAGCACCCAAAATCCCAAACACTCACTCTTATTTATCACAGCAATTGCACCCTTGCATTCTCTCTTTTTCTTTTACCATTAAAATGCAAATAGTGTCACATAGTGTCAAATGGTGCCCTCTACCCTATATTCAAATGGCAGCCCCAAACTTGCCCTAGGCTTGTCCCATTTTTGTCCAGCACCATCCCAGCACCCCCTGCACGTTCTGGACACATCCCCACACTCCCCTCACCCTAAACCCTAGCCCTAGCTAGCATTGGCATGGCATGGCCACCCCCATGCCATCTTGTTCCAAACCAGCACCAAACCCAGCAACCAGCATGTCCTGGACGTGCCTCTTGTCCCCCTTAGGCCTCCCCTGTCGAGCCCTTGCACCAGGACCCCCCCTCTTGGCCGCAATCGCCGGAGTCCTGCCGGCCAGCACCCGGTCGAACACCTTGCAGGCGTGCCGCACCGGAGCCACCCCGGCCGGCACACACCCGCCCGAGGGGCGCCCGACCACCAGCACGCGCCCACGCCACCCCACTACCCCCCAGACACGGACCATTGCCGTTTCCAGCCCGCACGACGCCGCCCCCGCACGCACCCGTGCCGCCCGCGGCATGGCCGCGCCTCTCCCTTGCCGGCCACGAACCCGAGCTCCCCTGCCTATAAAAGGCCACCCCTGGCCTCCACACTCACCACACCCACCACCGCACCACACCCCCTCACCTAGGAGCCACCGAAGAGGAGCTCGGAGCTCCACTTCAAGCAGCTCGGCCACCGCGCCGTGACGCCGCTGCGGTGCGTCTCCGGCGACGCCACCGCCGCCCAGACGCTGCCCAGACCACCCTCCCTCGCCCCCAAGCCGCCCCGGAGTCCCTCGCCGCCGGCAGGTGCCTCCCCTGGCCCCTCTCTCTCTCCCTGTTCTCTGCCCCGTCGGGATGAAGAAGATGGCCGTGGGCCGTCGATCGCGAGATCAACGGCCCTGGTTCGTTCCCGCTCTGTTTGAATTCTGCTGAAACTGCTAAGTCTGAAAACCTGTGTAGATTAGCCCACTTTGCATGCGAATTCTGGTAAATCTGCTCCACCAAAATTTATAAACTTCATATGGTTGGAAAGAGCTAGTTTCATAGATTCAAATGCAAGTGTTAGTTTTCCAAAATAACTAGTTTAGCGTCCTCGAATAAGTAGGCAAAGTAGCTATGTTCTGTCTGTTTTCACCTAGATTATTTAGGAGTTTGTCTTGGCATAACATGTTAGTATGGTTAGTGTACTGGCATGAACAAGTGTTGAGAACCCCAAAATAAAATCTGTATAAAAGATCTAAATTGAGGAAGATAGCTAATCAGTTTATTCCACCACATGAAATAACAGGGACAGCCAACTTCCCATACAAGTTGCTATTTAACCAGAGGCCTAAAAATAGCAAACTAAAATGATGTAGCTAGTATAACATGCCATATTCACATAGATGCAAGCCATGTTCATTGTTCGACATGTCTCCAATTAGAAATAAAAATGACAAATGTGTTAGTTTTAACTGAAAACTCAGAAAGATTATTTTGATACCATCTTTGGGAAATGTTTCCTAAAACTTGGTTTAACCAAAAATACCAAACTAAAATGGTATAAAAAGTACATCAACTATTCTACCCAATGCCACTAGTTTGATTCCATTTGGTGTTGTGGTTAAGCCAGTAGAAAATTAACAAATCAGTTAAGTTGTTAAACTTAAAAAGGGAATTTCTCTGCCAGAAAATTTATTAAGACTTTGAAAATTAATATCTTGAGATCTAGGAATCCAAATTAAGCAAATGAATATGTTCTGGAAAGCTTATGAAATTATCTAACTCACTAAAGTGGGTTTACCCCATTTAGATTAATAAATAAATAATGATATTCAAAATGCCACAGAAGGTATAAAACCTAAACTTGTTTGTTTCTGCAAATGAGGTCAAACCAATTTTGTCAGCTCAAATTTAAGCAATACTAGTTATCCCTAAGTGGATTTAACTTTTGAGTAAAATTAGCTTGAGTTGTAGCAAAAACAAGAAAACTAACCTTCTGGATTAAAACAATTATGTACGGAGTTTAATAACCCAAATTGAATTAAATCCAATTGGGTTAGCTTCTACACATCAGTAGCTATCATTAGAATTTTAGTTCACATTTTTGTGATGAACAGAACTTAAGATATGCAATTAAACATAAAACCCTAATTTCTGCCATAATTGTGACACAATTAAATAATGGTTAATTAAATAAAATTGAATTCAAATTGTGTTACTTTGTATGTGCAGTAGCTAATTGGGATGTTGATGATTGTAATGATGTGAGGCTTGCTTGGTTAGTTTAGTGATTTTTTGTATTGTTTATTTATCGAATAGACGAGAACGTTGCCGGAACCTACGAGGAGGGAGAATACTTCGAACAACAGGAACCCGAGAACTTTGCTGAGCAAGGCAAGCTACTTCTCTGAGCTTGCACGTATATACATCTATTTTGATTCACTTATGAAGAGCATAATGGATTTATGGGGTTTTTGCCACTAAAGCTATGGTTTTGAAAACCCTTTTCCAAAATTACAAGTATATTATTTTGACACCCTATATGGAGGTGTTGGATGGAAAATTCTTTTTCAAACTATAGGATGGGAAAAGAAAAATACTGTTTACTCAAAACTCCTTTGGAAGTACTTGGATAAATGTGGAATGCCGTGAGATCGGTGTTGAAGTGGAGAAATGGTGAATGGTGATGTTTATGAAAAATGCACATTGTGTCCTAGTACTATGACGACCAGCCAATAACCTGTGCGACCACATCTACCCACATATGGGAAAGGGCGTAGTCATATAATTTGCTCCTGCTAGTACTGGATGCCTCAACAACGAGGATGACCTCGTTCCATGAAGGGATGGTCATTGCGACCTACCCCCTGACCTGGGTTCTAGCAATCTGATGGATGGAGAATTGAAGGGCTCTGCTCGCCGGGCAGAACTACGAGTCCTCACATCTAGGTTCCTCGACGGGGGATCCTGTACTAGGTGTCGAAGGAATGGTGAATTCGTAGCGGTAGGGTCCTATACTAGCATGAGCAAAGGACAGGCTATGGTCGGTGGCTCAACTTCGCATACACCTTGTATGGCGGGATGTGGCAGACACGATGAGTTACCGAATGGATGTGGGAAAAGCGTGCTACCTCTGCAGAGGGTAAAACTATTCGAATAGCCGAGTCCTCGGATATGGACAGTTGGGAGGCTGTCCTAGGCCTATGTGCAAGTTTTGGAAAAGATTTGAAATTTGAAAGAGAAAATGAAGAGGAGGATGTTATATGCAACTATGCCAATGTGCCGGCATGAGGTTGTTGGGATTGAATGACCATGAAGGGTCATGGTTGAAAAAGGAGGAGTTTTTGAGAAATAAACAAAATGGTGATTTTCTGGGAAAAACGTTTTTATAAGGGACTTCTTACCTTTTAAAAAAAAACATCAACGTTCGGGAAAAACGTTTTAAATTAGATTTCTCACAAAAACCGATTTATGGGAAAAAGATCGAAAAGCCTTCTTTTCTTTTAACAAAGGCTATAGATGTTTTGAAAAATATACAAAGGTTATGAAAAGTTATAAAATTTCTCTTATTTTTATTCAACAAAAGTTATAGAGTTTTCAGACAAAGTTCTATTAAACAAAAGTCTATCCTTCTCTTTTCAATACGGATAGAGTTTTTAAAGCAAACCAAGTTTTACACAAACTATAAAAAGTGTAGTGCATGCTCATTCGGGTGGGGTAGTTTGCGAGTACAATCAAATGTACTCATATTGGTTTCGTCCCTGGCTATTGTCTTAGCCAGATTCTAAAGAAGAGCAGCTTGAAGAAGGAGACGGAAATGACGTCAATGCGAACTAGGGCGCTTCCTAGTCAGTTGCCTGTAGGGTTAAGGCGAATGACTTGGGCTCCACGTTGGTTGGTGATTTCCGCTGCAAGTATCTATTGAAGTTTATGACTTCAATCAAGTAAGTAAATTCCTTCGGTATTTATGGATGTTCTTTGATTACCAGTTTGACTGTGCTCAGCGACACACTGATCATGGGATCGCTGATGTAGGCACAAGGGTATTTCGGACGGCTAGTCCGGGGTCCCCACAGCAGGGCCTTGGCGACTAAGGCTTTGCTGCTAGCATGATGTCCACACGTGCCAGCGTGGATCTCGAGGAGCATGGCCTTGCCGTCCTCTGATGCGATGCACCTCTGGAGGATGCCTGATATGCTGCGCTTGTACAACTCTCCGCCGATTATTGTGAATGCTTTGGCACGGCGAGTGATACGCCGTGCTTCGACTATGTCCTCTGGAAGCTCCTGCCGGAGCATATATGCCAGGAATGGCTTTGTCCAGATAGGCTCAACGAGGAATACTTCGACTGAAGGTTCTGCTGCTGCAGATGCGTCTTCGCTTGCAGCTTCAGTCCCGGTTGCCGGTGTAGAGGGAGCCGCCGGCTGCTTGACCTTGATAGATCTTTTGTTTATCTTCTCCAGAAAGACTCCGGGGGCACCTTGAGTTTCAAGGACCCGACGTTGGCGAGTGTGTCTGCCTCCTCATTGCTTGCTCGCCCGACATGGCGGAGCTCGCAGCCGTCGAAGCTTCCTTCCATGATGTTATACAGGTTCCTGTATGCTATCATGTTCTCTGTTGTTGCATCGCACTCCTTCATGGTCTGTTGCATGACCAGGTTTGAGTCTCCGTATATCATCAGGCGATCAGCGCCGCACTCCTTAGCCATCTGCAGCACATAACGAAGCTTGTCGCCTTTGGGTGATATGAGGATAACACTTGCTCCTACGCCTTCGTTCCTCTTGGACCCATCGAAGTACATGGTCCATGAGTTGGACGTATCGGGTACCGATGGCAACTGCATCTCCATCCACTCCGTAGTGAAGTCGAGGAGGACTTGCGCCTTCATTACTGTCGGGTGTTTGTATGTTAGGTCTAGAGGACCTAATTCGATGCTCCATTTGGCGACTCTGCCTGTCGCTTTGGAGTTGTTGAGTATGTCGCTTAGTGGAGCCGTGCTCACCACCGTGATGGGGTGCTCTTGGAAGTAGTGTGCCACCTTGCGCGAGGTCATGAATACCCCATACGCCAGCTTCTAATAGTGCGGGTATCTCTGCTTCGACTGAGACAACACCTCGCTGAGGTAGTATATTGGTCTCTGCACGCCATGAGCTTTTCCTTCTTCAGCCCGCTCGACTACCAGCACCGTACTGACTACCCTGTTTGTGGCCGCTATATAGAGATACAGCGGCTCCTTTTCGTGTGGTGCCACCAGGACTGGTGGCGTTGACATGGTGCGCTTGAGGTCGACGAAGGCGGCTTGGGCTTCCTCGGTCCACTCGAAGCGGTTCGTCTTCTTCATCAGGTTGTAGAACGGGAGCGCCTTCTCCCCAAGCCTGTTAATGAATCGGCTGAGTGCCGCTATCCTTCCAGAGAGCTGCTGCACATCCCTGAGCTTCGACGGTGCCGGCATCTTCAGGAGTGCCTGTATTTTCTCCGGGTTTGCTTCGATGCCTCGCGCAGATACGAGGTAGCCTAGTAGCTGCCCGGCTGGCACACCGAATACACACTTAGTAGGGTTCAGCTTGATGCTGTATTTCTTCAGTGCGGCGAATGTTTAGCAGAGGTCATCAAGGAGTGTGTCTTCCTTCTTGGTTTTGATGATGATGTCGACAACGTACACCTGTACATTGCGTCTTATTTGCTCCTTGAGGCAGTTCTGCATCATACACTGGTACGTGGCACCCGCATTCTTCAGCCCGAAGGGCATCGTTGTGTAACAGTAAACACCGAAGGGTGTGATAAATGTTGTTTTCTCTTCGTCTTCCTTCTTCATTCTGATCTGGTTATAGCCTGAATAGGCATCCAGGAAACAGGGGCGCGCGCAGCCTGCAGTCGAGTCGACAATTTGGTCGATTCGAGGCAGTGGAAAATGATCTTTTGGACAACACTTGTTTAAAGAAGTGAAGTCGACACACATGCGTAGTATGTCTGTGTTCTTCTTTGGCACCAGTACTGGGTTGGCGACCCAGTCAGACTTCTTGATCTCCCGAATGAAGTTGGCTGCCAGGAGCCTATCGACTTCTTGCCTGATGGCGAAGCTCTTCGGTTCCGCAAAGCGGCGCATCGTTTGCTTGACTGGCCTCGCATTGGGCAGGATCTGGAGGGCGTGCTCGGCGAATTCCTTGGGTATGCCTGGCATGTCGGCTGGACACCAGGCGAAAATCTCCCAGTTCTCACATAGGAACTCAACGAGCGCGCCTTCCTATGCGGAAGGGAAGCTCGTCGATACGAGGACCGTCTTCGTGGGGTCTGTCGGGTGCACCTGATGCTCCCTTGTGTCATTTGTCGCGTTGAAGGCAGAGCCTGATGCTGATTGTTTGCCCTCGGGAAAGAGGGTGCGGTCGTTGGTGAGTGCCAACTCCTGGAGCTGCTCCTGCACCCCGAACGACTCAGAGATCTTGTTGAACTTGCGATCGCACTCGTCGGATCGTTCGAAGTCCCCATTAACGGTGATTGTTCCGTAAGGTCCCGACATCTTCAGCTTCAGGTAGGCATAATGCGGCACCGCCATGAACCGTGCGAACGCTGGTCGTCCCAGGATGACATGGTACTGCGACTTCCAATCAACCACCTCGAACTCTATCTTCTCCCTCCGGAAGTTGGCTGGCTCACCAAACATCACGTCGAGATCGTTCCCAAGGGGTAGACTGGTCTCACTGGTACTATGCCGTGGAAGGTGTTGACGGAAGGCGCCAGGTTTGTCGTCAGTATGTTCATTCCACGCAGCGTGTCAGCGAACATGATATTGATTCCGCTACCACCATCCATGAACACGCGGCTCATAGCGAAGCCTCCTATCTGCGCATCTAAAACAAGGGCTGAGTGGCCCGGCCGCGGGACTTGAGGTGGATGATCGTCCCTGGTGAATGTTATGCTGGCCTGTGACCAGTTGAGGTACTCTGGTACCGCGGGTGGTGATTTGACGGCAAGGTGGACCTGCCTTGTTATGAGCTTTTGGTCCCGATTTGAGGAACGTCCTTTCTGGATCATGAACATGCGACCCACAGGCTTTGGGTAAGCATCTTCGCCTACTTGGGGTTCCTCGACGCGTGGTTGGAGCTGGATAGCTCCCGCCATATGTACTGGTGGGGGTAGAGCCGGGGCAGGTGGCACTCCGATGGCTGGCGCACCTGGTACGATTTGCGCCTGCTGCTGGAGGAGGCGTGTGTATTCCGCATGCAGTTCTTGAAAGCCCTCACAATCCTTCAAGAGGTGGCGGGACGTGAGGTTGCCATGCTCGTCCCTGAACATGTGGAACCTGCAAGCTCCTTGCAGGGTAGGGGGAGGGCGCGGCACTCGCCCGTTGCGCGGCTGGCGTGGTCGCCACTCCTGCTTAACTTCTTTGTTGCCCTTGTAACCGGTTGTTCGACTGTCGCGCTCATAGCGACTGTCGTCACGGTTTCTTTGCTCGCGGCTTTCAGGAAAACCTGCCGCCACGAGTTCCATGCCCTCCATGTCCTCGTAGACATGCGACTTCCGCTTGCGGCGGCGATCGCTCCTGCGATTACTCCAGTGGCCTTGGTCTCCGTTTTCCACGGGTGTATCGTTGCGCTCGTTGCGTATAGAGTCTTCTCCGTCTGCCCACTCATTAGCAATTTGCATGAGGTGAGCGATGGTCTTCGGCTTTATTCTTCCGAGCGTCTCCTTTAGCTCGAGTCGATAGACACCTCGGGTAAACGCGTATATCGCATTGTCTTCTGAGATCCTCTCCACCGAGTAGGGTCCACCGCTGAATATACTCGCGCAGCGTCTCGCCCGATCGCTGCTTGCAAGCTCGAAGTTCTTCGAACGAGGCGGGTCGCTTGCATGTGACAGCGAAGTTGCGGATGAAGTCCTCGCCGAAATCTTCCCAGCAAGTATATGCTCCCCGCGGCAGGCTTTTAAGCCAGGCTCGGGCAGACCCTGTGAGCATTAGCTGAATGTATTGCATGGCCGTAGACGTGGAACCTCTCTGGCAAGTTACTGCCGTGAGGTAGTCCTCCAGCCAGGCGGAGGGTTCTTGCAGGCCATGTGGCACCCCCCTCTGACACATGTCACCAGAGAGGTGGTCGCCCCGTGCGCCAGCCCAGGATATCTGGACGCACGTTACGACAATGCAACATAGCGGAAATATCATTACACAATCAGGCCCAAAGGGCTACAAAGGGTTTACATGGCCTTCAAGGCATGAATATTATCATGGCCAAGTATGGCACGGGACAGAGTTTAACTGGCAGCGGAAGACAAGATGCGGCAACGGCTTGTTGCGGCTCCATTCCACAGGCATCTGGCTGGGCTACTGATCCTAGCACGCTCTTGCTCCATCTCCTTGCTATGGTAGTAGATGAATCCTCTCAACGTCTGGCCACATGAAAAGCCTGTCTGAGTACAATGATGTACTCGCAAGAAAATAACCACAAGACATGAACAGTCAAGCAATCAGGCAACAAGTAAGCAGCAATAATAATAATCTAAGCGTGGCAAGTATCTACTTACGACGGTCCAAAAGGATGACAACATGGCATCACAGTAAAACATGGCATAAGCAAACAACGGGAGTACCACCAGTACAGAGTCCAAGCCAGGTGGGGTTGGATCGTGTACCGGAGATCACACAAAGAAATTACTTGTGACGAGTGTAAACGAGAGTACCAGTTGGTACCAAGTAACACAACAAATCATATCATCACAGCTAGGCTCACTGGCCTCTAGCCTCACAAGGCTAATCTCATCTGTCACCACTGCTAGGCCCACTGGCCTTATCACATTTCCTTAACTCAAGCAACGTTCCCTGCATCATCTTATTGTTTATTAAGTGTGGTCAAGTCGTTCATTATTCTTTCAACAAATCTTAAGTTTAACCTCCGGACACGACAAAGACAATAGTGTGACCGACACTGAACTGTTGTTCCATATCCCAGGAACGAGGCTAGCTTGCTAGGTTGAGACTCTCGAGAGTTTGCAGTTACCACTCATCTAAATGCACCTTATTTAGCTAAGGCAAGATACACTTACATAACAGTTCATGCTACCAGGACACTCCTTGTATAACTACGGACTTACCACTCGGGCTAAGTCTTATGACGAAGTGAATCCGGCACGTCCCCAACGAATGAGCAACGCCTAGCTCCGGAACCTTCGCAATACTAGCCCCGACCACAACTATGCAGTAACCGACTAGACTTGCCAAGAGGGTAGCATCCAAGGAGGCTTGATAGGTTACATAGGTTAAGGCTCTCCCATTTGGGGCGACAGTGGTAGTGCGTTCAAGGGTTCAGATTAGTGGCACTATGGATCGACCTTATCGTTGTGTGGAGGGGGGTTTCATTTAATCAAGTTTCATCATTCACATGTCCAAGCAACAGAGGGTTAGTCCAACACAACAACCACAATAACGTAATAATATATATCATCAAACGATAGTTTGCATCGACCGGGTGACTATTGGGCCACCACTGATCGAGCAAACAAAGAAAAAATGAAGAAACGTCAACCGGATGACTGTGGCGGAGGTGCCTCCGGCCAGCGCCGTCTCGTTTGACAAGAAAAGAAAATAAAACAATACAGTCAACCGGGCGACTGTGGCGGAGATGCCTCCGGCCGGTGCCAGCCTCAGGTTGAGTAAAAGAAAATAAAACAATACAGTCAACCGGGCGACTGTGGCGGAGATGCGTCCGGCCGGTGCCAGCCTCAGGTTGAGTAAAAGAAAATAAAACAATACAGTCAACCGGGAGACTGTGGCGGAGATGCCTCCGGACGCTGCCAGCCTCAGGTTGAGTAAATGAAAATAAAACAATACAGTCAATCGGGCGACTATGGCGGAGATGCCTCCAGCCGGTGCCAGCCTTAGGTTGAGTAAAAGAAAAAACAAAAGCAAAGTCACGATATCTCGTGACGCACAATTCACAGGGGATCAGCAATCAAATACACACATGACATGGAAATGTGCAAACAACAGACATCGCTTGAGTGTTCATAGCAAGTGGTTAGCTTGCCTTCGACGATCGATGCCATTTGGCTTGGAGGTCACGGGCGCCACAGTTTAGGGTATCGGTCTGCCGGTACCGCGGGATACCTATACAAGCATACAAGTGTGCTGAGCATCTAAGCATTTTACAAAAATACAAAACCTATACCACTGGATAGAGATTTTCAAACTAAGAATTTACAAATTTGAATCACCTCAAACGGAGCTACGGATCAAAAGATATGGAGGTTTGAGAATCTGTCCAGCGGGAAAAGAAAAACCAGTCCGCGAAAAAAAAACCGCACGGGCCGCAAATGGGCCGCGTGCTGCTTCGCCTGGTCGGCCACTGGCAGGCCAAGGCTGGGCCGCGAGCTGCTGCTCTGCTAGGCTGGGCCCGGGAAAACGATCCGAAAAAAAATGAAGAACAGGGATCGATCCCTGGTCCTCGTCCTCCCCAGCACGGGAGCGAGCGGGAGCTGGCCGGGGATGGCCAGAGGCTCGCCGGGAGGGTCGGCCGGTGGCGGGCACGGGCCCGGGGCGGTGCACCGTGGCCAGGGGGAGGGGCTAGGGAGCCGGGGAACCGCGGGGTCGCCGACACGGTCGACGACGACGACAACGGCGGGAGCTTGGGTGAAGCTTGGGGCGGCGATGAGGTGGGCCGGGGACCTCGGCGTCGGCGGGGTTGGAACGGCGGCGGCGTACCACGACCAGGGAAGGTGGAACCGGAGGCGGGGGTGGCCTCCCACGAGCTTGCCCAAGCTCCGGCCATGGTGGCCTCGGGGCAAAACTTTGGGTGCTCTCCCTCACTTGCGGCTCCGAATGGAAGAGCAGGGGAGAGGGAATGGAGAGGAGTGGCTAGCATTGGCTCGGGCTGCTCGGAGGGGCTCTATATAGGCCAGAGGGGAGGGAGAGTTAGGTGGTGGCCGGTTGGCCATTGATGGCCACCTAGGTCATCCATGACGTTCTCCGGCTACAGGGAGGTGATAAGGAGGAGGAGGGGATGAGGCTGCCGTGCTGGATACACAGTGGAGCACGAGGCACACTGCAGCAGAAGGATTAGGCACCGACCACTGCAGTAACGGGAATCAGGTCTTGCCAAAGCGTGCGTCCCGGACGTCCAGAGCGCGACACGGGCGGCATCGTCGCGTTCCCGGCGACTCGAGGCACGAAACTGAAAACGATTTGCACCACTGGGTTCACGAGGACAAGACCAAGACAACCAAACTGGCCACACTAAAAAAACTCCACACTTCGTAACACAAGATTTTCAGAAAACCTAACACACACTAGGTGCTCGATGAAATGATCAAGGCTTTGCACATCTCAGAAAAAAATCCCCAAAATTCACAGTAGGCTAGGATAGTTGTATGTAGTATGTCTGTGAAGTTTGGGATCAATTGGACACAGGGAAGTTGGTCAAATAAATTGGTGTCCGAAAATGCCCTAATGGCATGGGTATGCCAAGTGCACCTACTCAAATGATATTGGCCTGATATTGTGGATATGGGGTTGTGTATGGGATCTTGTCAACTTGGCAAAGTGGCAATGCCAAATGATTTTTGTAGCTAGGGGTTGCTTTGGAAATCACAATTAGTCCTAAAAGGGCATTACAAAGGAAGTACCTCAAATATTTCCCAAATGAGGTTGGGCCAATGGAGTGAAATGTTCAGGAGGTCAGATCATGCACCTCACCAAAATTGCAGAATTTTTGGATGAGTGGAAGGTGTCCAGATAATCTCTGGATTGAAAATGGCATAATAGGAAATATGAATAAACTTGAAATTATTTTATGGGACTATGAAATATTTTTCCATGGGAGTGAGGTATATGTAGGAGGGAACCATATGGTATCTTGGTGGAATTTATTCCAAGGTACAATTGGGGTGGTGATTTTTGGTGGGATAGTCGAGAGGGGTTTTGGAATCTCCAAATGGAACCAACGTTCGACCGGCAAAACAAAGGCATGTAAATATGGTGGAGGTTGACAAGAATCGGGGTTTGTTGGGAAAAATTTCCAAGAGGGTGAAACCAAAGTCAAGTCAAAGACCATCTGGTTCAAAGAAAACATTTTGAAAAATAGAAAAAGTTTTTTAGGCGGGGAAAAACACCGCTAAAATTAGGGACGAATTTTTGGGGTGTTACAAACCTTCCCCCCTTAAAAAGAAGCTCGTCCCGAGATTCGGAGACTAATAGAGATTCCCGGGGTTATACAAGATATTTCTTGTATGGTTTAATCTACCCCTATATTTACAATACTTTAAAACTTTTTCTACAAATTATTAGAGTTTAACATTCAAAGAGATTAACACCCAGCAGGTTATTTCTAAAACAAACATTATCAAGGCATGATATTTTTATCCCACTCAATGCATTCTAAGGATGGCATGGCAGGGGCTCACGCAATTCAATCAACATAGGATTTTCTACTATGGTTGTATAAATTTTTAAATCTAAGGTTTTAGTTCAACCAACACAAACAGGGCAAACTCAAACAAAATCTACACACAGATCATCACTTGACACCCTGGATTTAACTTGGCCAAATAATTACCCAATTTTGCAAAACGAAATGTTAGGGATATGCTAAACATGCCCCTTGTCAAGATTTTTTTTTTGAAAAGCTGTATATACCTTTTCAAGTACACACAGGTTTGGAAAAAAAAAACAGGGTTTCTTTTCAAAAGAAAGCATCTGTTTCGCCAATAATTGACTTACAGACACTGTGGGAGTAGGGCCATCCCAAAATTATTTTGGAAAATTTTTCCCTATGAAATACTGGAGAGACGAGGGACTGATCTCCTGAGAAAAGGATAGAAGCACACAGAGGGTTATCTTCTTACTCGCAGACATATGGGTCCGGGGTCCACCTATCAGTCTCCTTCTTCCTTTCTCTCTTCGTCTTCCTCGCAACATCTTCATCCGTTCCTGGCTGGCTCTGAGTGCGCGAAGCACTCCACTGCGGTACTGCTGCGCGTGCTGTCCATCTACGCAGCGTCCATCACGGCTTTGGGTGCCTCGATGATTTCGCGCCAATTTGTCCGAGCACTGCTCGCGATTCCTTTCTTTTCCCGCGCGAGGCTGAGCTGTGCGCGGCATCCGAGCTCCGCGGCTATAAACGGAGGTCTCCGAAAATCCTTCCCTTTTCACTGCCACCATGGGTTTTCTTTCAGCAATCTTCGACGAATTTTACGCTCATCGAGAGGGAGCGGGATTCTTCAAGTAGCTGTTCGTGATCGTGATCTTCTGGATCACGGCTTCGGTGCTGGTAGCACTGTTGTATGCGGCTGTGGTTCTCCTGTTGGTGGCTCTGTATGACTGGTGGTACGACACTGGCGGTGATGCTGTTGCGGTGCCGACAGTGGGCGAGCTGGCGGGGCCGGCTGCGGGCGAGCAGGTGGTGCTACCGTTGCTGGCTGATGTAGCGGTTCTTCCGGCTGGAGGGCAGCTGGCGGCTCGTGCCACCTGTCGTCGTCGTCGCGCGGCTCGTGACTTGGCTCCAGGTGAGCCTGTCTCATCTTCAGGTGACGCCACTGAGCGCGAGGAGTAGGATTGGGGTGCTCTTCTGTATCTGCACTGAGGTAGTGGTATTGTTGTATGTTGGAGTAGATTTTGTATCCTCTGTTTTCTGAAATTTCCCTTATGCACTGAACTCAGTTGATGTATCAAATTTGTCTCCTCTGATGGATTAGAGCCGGACTTGCCTTGTTGAGATTCTTCCTTAGCTGTCACAGACCTGTTCTTGCAGCAGAGAGAATTGCAGAGGCACTATCACACAGATAGTAGAACTTGCTACTCGGGAAAATATCATTTTAGAAAATAACGCTGCATTTTATGGCCCCAAAAACTTGAAGCAGCATGGTACATTCACTTCAATCATACCGGCTAACAAGCACACAACGGCTATTAAACACTCGACACAACACAAACACATGTAGAAGCAAACATGGGAATCACAACATTCTCACAAACTCTCATCTAACTGCTTACGAGCGCCACTC
The DNA here is from genome assembly GCA_012064385.1 of Puccinellia tenuiflora. Lineage (NCBI taxonomy): Eukaryota > Viridiplantae > Streptophyta > Magnoliopsida > Poales > Poaceae > Puccinellia > Puccinellia tenuiflora. The sequence continues at coordinate 156,388 of QRDG01000716.1, forward strand.
AGGCTAAACTAAACATATCTTACTCCGCTTGACGATCCTTCACAAACGGTGGAGTGCGGCCGAGCCGGAGAGTGGTGTCCACGTCTCCTTCTTCCGCAAGGTCGCAGGACACAGGAACACCTTCAAGGATCGGAACCTGCTCTGGGACTCGTCGGGATGGGCCGGGATCTGGGAGTGGAAGTCCGCTACTTCGAGCTTCCCTATAGCACTAGTAGAAAATAGGGCTTCCGTTTTGCCCTTTTGTCCCGGATCAATAAAGAACCGGGACCAAAGGGGGCATTGGTCCCGGTTCCATCGGCCGGGGCGCCGGGGACCTTTGGTCCCGGTTCTATTTGGACCTTTGGTCCCGGTTCGTGGCTGGAACCGGGACCAAAGGGTCTGCACATGCGGCAACACCCGTGGGACCCCTGGCAGGCACCCTTTGGTCCCGGTTCCAGCCACGAACCGGGACCAAAGGCTCTTCCCTGCCTATATCATCTTCCACCCGAGCTCCACCACCATTTTTAGCTTGAGTTCATCAACATTTTCTTCTCCATTTCCTCTCCATCACTCAAGTTAATCCCCATTTTTTTTCACCATTTGTGAGGATTGAAGGCACCCCATATATTCAAGGGTTAGCAACATCATCCTTTCCTCCGAAGTTGCAACTTTAGCTCATTTCATTGCTAGTTTAGCTCATTTTATGGTTTGTAGTGCAAGCAAGGTGTTTGATGAAATGCCTAGCTAGAGAGTTTTATTTTTTATATGCATTTTGAGCTCGAATTAACTTATTATTTGTGGATTTTAGTGTCGTCCCGTCCTCACCGCCGTCGAAAGCCCGCGTCATCCCGTCACCGGCACCACCTCGGTGAGGCTTTTTTCTTTATCTTTTATTTTAAGAAAAATTACTTGTATGATTTAAAAGCATATTTATTTCTTGTATAATTTTCTTATGTTTTTTATCTGTATAGTGTCATGGTTTTGATATCTGCCCCCGTCGGCCCTCGTCCGGTCTATGATTCGGATGTGGTATATTTTCATAACTATTTATTTCATTTCGTGTTTATAACAACTATACCTACCAACTTGACATAGACATTTTTATCTAGGAGGTAGTTGAACCGGAAATTCCAACCGACCCTATTGTCGAGTTTTTTGTAAAAGAAAATAATGATTTGAAATCAAAATTGAAAAGAAGTGAAGATCTTCGTCTCCAATGCCTAGAAGAGATGATGAAATTGGAGTTCAAGCTTGCCGCCATCATCAATGAACACGAGTTCAAGCTTGCCGATGTCGTCGATGCTCACGAGATCAAGATGGATGCAATGCGCTTGAAGATTAAAAAGATTATAAAATATGCCATTAGTCAGGAGGCTTGGTACCATTATGTTGTTGGTTCAGTAGTTACCTTAGGTTGCGATTTTGATCGCATTTGGTGTTGGATTTAAATTATTTAGATAGTTGTATGTTAGTTTCAATTAATGTATGTTTTATGAGGACTATGCATTACAATTACTTTACTTTGGTCTTAATGTGATGAACTTGTATTAATTAATTTGGTCACTATTATATACTCTTGATGTAGTGCAATAGTTTTTGATATATTTATATAATGCAGATGAGCCGGCAATGGATGTACAGTGACCGACGATTTCCCGACTATATTAATGGCATGCATTATTTTCTCTAGGTGGCTAAGAAAAACAAGCCGTCAAATGGTTTTATTTCTTGTCCATGTAGCGTCTGCAAGAATACGCAGGATTACTCTACCTCAAAAACCATTCACGTCCACCTGTTGCAGCATGGTTTCATGTCCGGTTATAATTGTTGGACCAAGCACGGAGAAAGAGGGGTTATAATGGAAGAAAATGAAGAAGAAGAGGATAATGACAACTATCCTACGTTCACCGAAGACGGTGATACTGCAATGGGGGAAGACGAAGCTGAAGAAGAGCCCATTGTTGATGAGCACGATGATGATTTTGGTCGGGCCATTCTTGATGCACAGATAAACAGCGGAAGTGAAAACGAGAGGTTGAAGTTGGAGAGCATGTTAGAGGATCACAAGAAATTGTTGTACCCAACTTGCGAAGATGGCCAGAAAAAGCTTGGTTCCACGCTGGAATTGCTGCAATGGAAGGCAGAGAATGGTACATCTGACAAGGGATTTGAAAAATTGCTGAAAATAATAAAAAAGATGCTTCCAAGGGATAACGTATTACCCCCAAGTACGTATGAAGCAAAGAAGGTTGTCTGCCCTCTAGGATTAGAGGTGCAGAAGATACATGCATGCATCAATGACTGCATCCTCTACCATGGTGAGGAGTACGAGAATTTGAATGCATGCCCGGTATGCGGTGCATTGCGGTATAAAATAAGGCGAGATGACCCTGGTGATGTTGAGGGTGAGCCGTGCCCTAGGAAGAGGGTTCCTGCCAAGGTGATGTGGTATGCTCCTATAATACCACGATTGAAACGTTTGTTCCAAAACAAAGAGCATGCAAAGTTGTTACGATGGCACAAAGAAGACCGTTTGAAAGACCTGATGTTAAGACACCCCGCCGATGGGTCGCAGTGGAGAAAAATCGACAGGGAGTTCCCGGAATTTGCAGCTGACGCAAGGAACTTAAGATTTGGGCTAAGGACAGATGGCTTTAATCCTTTCGGGGAGCAGAGCTCCAGTCATAGCACCTGGCCCGTGACTCTGTGTATTTATAACCTTCCTCCTTGGTTGTGCATGAAGCGGAAGTTCATTATGATGCCAGTGCTCATCCAAGGTCCGAAGCAACCGGGCAACGACATTGATGTGTACCTGAGGCCATTGGTTGAAGAACTTTTACAGTTGTGGCGTGACGAAGGTGTACCTATGTGGGATGAGCACAAACAAAAGGAATTTGACCTACGAGCGTTGCTGTTTGTAACCATCAATGATTGGCCTGCTCTTAGTAACATTTCAGGACAGTCAAACAAGGGATACAATGCATGCACGCACTGTTAGGTGAGACTGAAAGTATACATATGGGAAACAAGAATGTGTACCTGGGGCATCGGCGATTTCTTACAAAATGGCATGCCGTATGAAAGAATGGCAAGCATTTCAAAGGTGAGCCAGATCATCGGACGAATCCTAAATTAACTAATGGTGATGTTATATATGACATGGTCAAGGACTTAAAAGTAATCTTTGGAAAGGGTCCTGGCAGTCTATCTGTTTCGAATGACGCTGATGGACACGTGCCCATATGGAAGAAGTGCTCTATATTTTGAGAGCTACCCTATTGGAAAATACTGAAGGTTCGCTCTACAATCGACGTGATGCACGTGACGAAAAATCTGTGCGTGAACCTACTAAGCTTCTTGGGCGTGTATGGGAAAACAAAAGATACACCGGAATCATGACAGGACCACCAACGTATGCACGAACGAGACGACCACCTGAATCCAGATAAGTATCAAGGTCTTGCCAGCTACGCTCTTACCAAAGAAGAGAAGGAGATCTTTTTTGAAGTCCTGAGCAGTATCAAGGTTCCGTCTGGTTTCTCGTCGAATATAAAGGGAATAATAAACATGGCAGAGAAAAAGTTCCAGAACCTAAAGTCTCATGACTGCCACGTGATTATGACACAATTACTTCCGACTGCATTGAGGGGGCTTCTACCGGAAAATGTTCGAGTACCCATTGTGAAGCTATGTGCATTTCTCAATGCAATTTCTCAGAAGGTGATCAATCCATTAACTCTACCAGGTTTAAAGAGGGAGGTGGTCCAATGTCTTGTCAGCTTCGATTTGGTGTTCCCACCATCCTTCTTCAATATTATGACGCACCTCATAGTTCACCTAGTCGAAGAGATTAACGTTCTCGGTCCTGTATTTCTACACAACATGTTCCCCTTTGAGAGGTTCATGGGAGTCTTAAAGAAATACGTTCATAACCGTGCTAGGCCCGAAGGAAGCATCTCCAAGGGCTATGGAACAGAGGAGGTAATTGAGTTTTGTGTTGACTTTATTCCTGACCTTAAGCCGATCGGTGTTTCTCAATCGCGCCATGAGGGGAGACTGCGTGGAATAGGCACGCTAGGAAAGAAAGCAATAATGTGTAAGGACTGGGATTCTTTCAATCAAGCACACTACACAGTTCTACATAATTCTATCTTGGTGGCTCCGTATATCCAGGAACACATGAATAGTTTACGCTCTAAATGCCCGGAGCAGCCTGGAGAATCGATTGAAAGAGAACACATGAAGACTTTCAGCGGGTGGTTGCAAACACGTCTCATTAATGACAACACTGTTGAAGAACAATTATACTTGTTGGCCAAAGCACCATCGTCGACTATATTGACTTTTCAAGGGTACGAGATAAATGGGAATACATTTTACACGACCGACCAAGATAAGAAGAGCACCAACCAAAACAGTGGTGTTCGCTTTGATGCAACAAACAACAATGGGAAAAAGGACACATATTATGGTTACATAGAGCAGATATGGGAACCTGACTATGGACCTTCTTTCAAGGTACCTTTGTTCAGGTGCAAATGGTTCAACCTGGAAGGCGGGGTAAATGTAGACCCGAAGTACGGAATGACTACGGTGGATGTCAAAAATCTTGGGTACGACACCGAACCATTCGTCCTAGCCAATGACGTGGCCCAGGTTTTCTATGTGAAGGACATGTCTTCCAGACCGAAAAAAAGAAAAGATAAGCAAGCGAATACATCATACGATGAGCCAAAGCGCCACATAGTTCTTTCAGGAAAAAGAAACATCGTAGGAGTGGAGGACAAGACGGACATGTCGGAAGATTACAATAATTTTCATGAAATTCCCCCCTTCACGGTGAAAACTGACCCAACCATCGCGTTGAATGATGAAGATTGTCCATGGTTGCGGCGCAATCAGAAGAAAGGGACACACACGAAGAAGAAAGGGACACACACTAGATAGGGATGTTGGTGGTGATGTGTAATAATTAATGTATTAAACCTTTTATCAAATGCACACGGTTTCCCCGTCATACAGCCCAACGGTGGCTCGTGAGTGCCTACATATCAAATGCACCGTTGGGCTGTATGACGGGAATCCGAATGATTTGTATTCGGTCGATGAACTGAAGTATTTTGTAGATAGAACAGCCGCAAGTATTTTGTTGAGGGCTGTGAAGTGAGCAGCAAATCGACCTTCGATCCAAGCAGCCGCAAGACTTCTGTGATGATCTAACGACCATCCCAAAAAGTGTTGGGAATGTTGTAGATCATCACAGCGCCTTGCAGCTACTTGGATCCGACCGAGGGGCATGGCTACCACTTCCACCACACCACTCCCACCTCCTCGGCAATTCATCATTGTGTCACCCTAATCCAGTGGTTGGATTCAACCTACCCGAGGGCTTGTGTTAGGGAACATGCCAGCGGGTAGGCTAAATCCAACACTACTAGGGAACTGTTTATAGCAGCACACGTTACCGCCGGCTGTTTGTATTTTTTTCAGCGGTGGTAAGTTGTGATCGGCCGGCCTCATTTTACCCCCGGCGGTTTGGGCCCAAACCGCCAGAGATAATCTACATAGCGCCGGCGGGAGGGAAGTTGTGCCGCCGGCGGTAACGTGGGCCGCGGACCCCGGGCTGGGCCTCAACTTACCGCCGGCGGTTTGTACGAAACCCGCCGGGGGTAAACCTCGTACCGCTGGCGGGAATTACGTGTAACCGCCGGCGCTAAGTGGGCCCAGTGTTGGCCCTATCCGGCTCATATTTACCCCCGGCGGTTAGTCAAGAACCGCCGGCGATAAATGGACTTACCCCCGGCGGTTTGGGTTGGAACCGCCGGCGGTAATCCTGCCATCTACTATAAGCTCGACCAGCCACTTCTCCCCACCTACCAACTCACTCTCTCACTCACTATCCATGGAGCTCGACCAGAGCTCATTTCCCCACTATATATAGCTCATTTCCCACCTATTTTGGCTTATTTAAGCACTTAATTAAGTCCAAATGCACTATATATAGCTAGCATCTAGATATAGATCTAGATCTACATCTCCCCACCCATTTCCAATCCCTTTCTCTCTATTTGTAGATCTAGATCTAGCTCACTCTCTTCTGTCGACGTGTAGCTTCTCCGGTGCTCTAGCGTGGACCTCGCGTCAGGTAACTAATGAGTGGAAAGAATGTGCATGCAAAGTCGCGGTCACTTGTGGCGAAAAACGGTTTCCATGCATATGTGGACCGTTGTGCATTTATTTTGATGTTCAGGTACATTGAGTTGCCAATGTTTTGCCGGAATGTTGATTAACTTCCGTTCCGGCGATTTTCTGGCACTCCGGCATGACCATTTTTAGCAAAGGTCATGCCGAATTTTTCCGTGAAAACCGAGACGATGATGGGTCTCTAATCGATTCTCTTGTGTCGTGCAGGCTACGATGGTCATCGAGATGAAGGAAAGCGTCGTTGATAGATACGTGGAACGCGCGACGGCCGACATGTATCGAACTAAGCGCATGCATATAAAGTGTCCTTGTCGAAGATGCAAGCTAGTGTCATTGTTCGACCCCATTTCAGGCACTGTGAATGAGCACCTGCTTAGGTTTGGTTTCATGGAGGGCCATACTCAATGGATGAGTAGCGACGATGAAGGTGATGATGATGAGAGATGATGATGATGACCACGACGAGGAAGCGAATGCCACATACGACAACGAAGATGAGGTGGGAGGGGATGAGGATGATGGTGAAGAAGGCCGGGAAGAACATGCGGACGATGAGGACCTGAGTAGGAATACCCCGCTAACCGCGGCCGTGCAGGACCCTCATGTTCAAGAACTTCTTCTCAGCAACACATCGGCCGATAGACGAAAGTCTAAGCTGGATCAACTGGAGGTAGACTCGAGAACTCCGTTGTATGGCCCAGCTAGCGGGACGGAGGAGAGCCGTCTGAGAGCAGCTCTCGATATTCTGGAGATGAAGGCAAAACACAAATGGTCGGATACAAGCGTGGACGACCTCTTCGGATGGATGAAGACGCACTTTCCTGAAGGTAACACGTGTGCCGGTAGCCTAAATGAGGCAAAGAAAATCGTGTGCCCTCTCGATTTACCGCACAAGAAATACCACGCCTGCATCGGTGACTGTGTAATTTATCGAAATGAGCACGCCAACCTCGATACATGCCCAGTGTGCGGCGAATCTCGATACAAGAGAGGGACGAGAAAAGCTCCTCGAAAAGTTGTGTGGTACTTCCCGCTCAGGCCCCGTCTCCAGCGGTACTTCGCGGACCCCAAGGAAGCTAAGCTCATGCGCTGGCACGCGGAAAGGAAGGAGGCGGTGAAGAAGGATCTGGATCGGGTTGAAAACCCAGTGCTGACACACCCTTCGGATGCAAGCCAGTGGAAGGCATTAGACGGTGAGTATTACGAAGAATTTGGAAAAGAAGCAAGGAACATCAGGCTGGGTGCGAGCACCGACGGGCTCAATCCGTTTGGCAACCAGAGCAGCAAGCACAGCACTTGGCCCGTGTTTGTATGGATGTACAACCTCCCCCCATGGCTATGCCTGAAGAAGAAGTACATACACATGAGTATCCTAATCCAAGGGCCGACGCAACCAGGGAGCGATATCAACCTGTATCTCGGGCTATTGAAGGAGGAGCTAGATGGTTTGTGGGAGGAAGGGATAGAAACTTGGGACGCCTATGGGCAAGAAACTTTCCGTATGAAAGCTGCACTGCTCACAACAGTGCAGGACTATCTCGGATACGGATATATCGCGTGCCAGGTGTGCCACGGACACAAGGCATGTGTGAGGTGCATGGAAAAGACGCCATTTGTACAGCTGAGTAAGGATGGGTCTTCGAAAACCGTCTACATGAGGCATCGAATGTGGCTACCCGAGAATGACCCGTGGAGGCAGCGTGGAGATCTGTTCAATGGGAAGGATGAGCCCGAAACAGCTCCACGTAAGCGTAGCGGCGAAGAGATCGATACTCTGTTGAAAAACTGGAAAGACTGCCCTCCGTCGGGTAAGATAAAGAAGCAAAAGCGGAAGAAAGGAGATAAGAGGAAGAAAAAGGATCCTGGGCCGCTCTTGGGGGTATGGAAAAGGAGGTCCGTGTTTTGGGACTTGCCGTACTGGAAGATCCTCGGTACGCCTCATTGCCTTGATGTCATGCATATCACGAAGAACATCTGCGAGAGCTTGCTTGGCACTATGCTCAACATGCTCAACACCAAAGACGGGTCGAAATCAAGACGCGACCTGATGGCCCTGAATATCAGAAAAGAGCTTCACTTGGATCCGGATGAGGAGGAGACGGATAATCGCAAGCGCAAAAGGGCGGCTAAGCATAGCGAAACTCCTCGCCCCTCCTGCTTCACTCTAACTCCTGACGAGCTCGAACAATTCATCAACTGCCTGCTAGGAGTCAAATATCCTGTAGGCTACGCAGGGCTGATTCGCAGATGGCTGGACCCGACAAAAAAAATATTCAGCGGGATGAAGTCTCATGACTGTCACGTCATGATGACGCAGATACTTCCGGTTGCAATACGCGGGATAATGGAACCGCACGTTCGTGCAACGTTGACTGGCCTCTGTAGCTTCTTCGACGTCATCACTCGGAAGTCGATAACCGTCAAGAAACTTGGGAGGCTGCAGGAAGAGATCGTCACCATCTTATGCGAGATGGAGATGTACTTCCCGCCCGCATTCTTTGACATCATGGTCCATCTGCTGGTGCATATAGTAGACGATATCGAGGATCTCGGGCCGGCATTCCTTCACAACATGATGGCGTTAGAAAGAATGAACGGGTTCATCAAAGGATACGTTCGTAACAGGGCACATCCGGACGGAAGCATCGTCCAAGGCTTTCTCACCGAGGAGTGCATCTCTTTCTGCAAGAATTATCTAAACGAGGATGACCCACGTCCGCTTGGTTTGCCCGCCAGCAAGCACGCTGGCAGGTTCGATGGAGTAGGCCACGATACTGGCAAGAGGGAACTGGACGTGGATCAAGATGGTAGAAGAACTGACTTTAACAGGGCCCACTTAGTAGCGCTACAGCACATGACCGATGTCGAGCCTTGGGTGGAGGAGCACATAACCATGATCAAAAACACCGCTAACTGGCCGATGACGGAAGAAGAGGTATTTAGAGCGCACAACTCCTCTTTCGCGCGCTGGTTCAAAGACCAGATTGATGCCAATCCCCCGCCAATGACAAGCAATGGAGACAAAATGCTATTGGCCTTGTCTTATGGGCCCGCGCCCAACCTCATGACTTATCAGAAATACGACATCAACGGTTACACATTCTATACGGAGGAGAGAGACAAAAGAAGCGACTACCAGAACTCGGGTGTGACGATGGAATCATACACGGGTGAAGAGAAGAAAAGATACTACGGAAGGATCGAGGAAATCTGGGAGCTCGACTACGTCGGGGAGAAGCTACCAATGTTCCGTGTCAGATGGGCTACGGACGTCACAAAAGAAGACGAGTATTTCACAACCATGCGTATGCCCGACAAATCCAAGACCAAGAACCCCACCGCGCAAAATGAGCCATGGATACTGGCTAAGCACGTCGAGCAATGCTTCTTCATAACCGACCCGTCTAGGCCCAGCCGTGTTGTCGTAAGGAGAGGCAAAAGGGCCCTCGTCGGAATGGATGGAGTCGCCAACGAGAAAGACTTCGACGGCCTCGTCGGAGACCCAATGATGGAAGAAACCGATGAAGACGATAAAATATACAAACTAAGAAGAACAAGGACGATGCTACCTAGGTCAGGTCTTCCTCCGTACACAAGGAGTCATGACGAAGATACCGGTGGGGTCACAAAGACTAAGCGGAAGGGCAAGCAGAAGAGAAGAGTGTGATCAAGAATAGTATATATTGTGTATATAATAAATATATATTGATGTATAAGTAACATTCGCAAACTCCTATCGATGGTTTTAATGACTATTAATGCAGAAAGAAAACAATAAAATGTGTGCTATTTTTGATAGTTTTAATGACTAAGCGAGATGCATGTGTGCAGGTCTCTCACGAAAAAAATAAAAAAAAGCAGATATATAAACCAGAAAAACAAATACACAGCAGCAAAAAAAAGGCCAATTTATCCCCGGCGGTTTGTAGCAGAACCGCCGGCGATAAGAACACGTGGTCCCACCCGTAAGTGGAACATAACTTAGCGCCGTCGGTTCTGTTACAAACCGCCGGGGGTAAGTTATGTTCCACTTACTTGTGGGACCCGCCCTAGTGGACTTTACCCCAAATCGACGCCGTGTCCTCCAAATCGAGATCGCCCCCGCGCCGTCCAGCAGCTCCCCGGCCGCCATCGCCGAGTCCCCGTCGCCGTCGGCCCCCTCCTCCGTCCGCCCCGGTGAGCCCCTCCCTCCCTCTCCCCTCCCTCCCTCTCTCTCTCTCCCCTCCCTCCCTCTCTCCCCCCTCGCCCTCGCTCCCGCCGACGCCGTGTAACCCTCGCTCCCTCGTAGACGACGTCGACCGCCTGGAAGAGCTCGTGGACGCCGTCGGCCCCCTCCTCCATCCAGCAGCTCCCCGGCCGCCATCGCCGAGTCCCCGTCGCCGTCGGCCCCCTCCTCCGTCCGCCCCGGTGAGCCCCTCCCTCCCTCTCCCCTCCCTCCCTCTCTCTCTCCCCTCCCTCCCTCTCTCCCCCCTCGCCCTCGCTCCCGCCGACGCCGTGTAACCCTCGCTCCCTCGTAGACGCCGTCGACCGCCTGGAAGAGCTCGTGGACGCCGTCGGCCCCCTCCTCCATCCAGCAGGTCAAGGTCACCACCACCACCCGCGTCCGCAAGCTCGCCCGCGCGCGCCTCTCCAAGGCGGCCGTCGAGCGCCGCAACTGGGCCAAGTTCGGCGACGCCGCCAGCAGCGACGACGCCGGCGCACGGCTCACCGTCGTCTCCACTGAGGAGATCGTCCTCGAGCGCCCAGGTCCGTCCATGTTCTGTGCACATCTGATTACTCTCCCAATGCTTTTTTTTCGTCAGCTGGCAATGCTTGTTCTACTCTGAAACAATGACAGAATTTAGTGGCAATTGACTGAAGTAGTGGTCTCTAATAATTTCGTTTCATACTCTAATTTCCATCTAAAAAACATAATATTAAGTGCCAATGTATCGCGGTACAGGTTACTATTAAGTGCAAATTTTTTCAGACTGGTGGCTGCTGTGATATATATATGTCTCTACAGGTACATTGAGTGCCAATGTATCGCCGGAATGTTGATTAACTTCCGTTCCGGCGATTTTCTGGCACTCCGGCATGACCATTTTTAGCAAAGGTCATGCCGAATTTTCGCCGTGAATCTAAAGTCTTTTCTTCTAGCTTGTGAAGTGCTAGGTACAGCTAGCCATGTCGAATTCTCCGCGAGACTTGGATGAGCACTATCGGCTCATGGCCTCGGAGCAGCAGCTGGAGGAGAATTCAGGAGGCAGCGATAGCGACGAGGCCACCGATGATGACATGGGAGATGATGAGGCCACCGATGATGTCGGTGATGAGAGGGCCGGCGATGCCGAGACCACCGACAGTGGTGTTGCCGGCGATGCCGAGACCACCGACAGTGGTGTTGCCGGCGATGCGGAGCCCAGGAAGCAACGGAAGCAGCGGCGCCCAAACAAGGTCGGTGCCACAAAGGAAGCATTCTTTGCGGTGAACCCGCAGACCGGTCTTCCTACCCACCCCCCGGAGCTGGCGAGGGGGTACGGCCTCCAACTGGGAGCAATCCTTCGGGACGTCGTCAGTGTCAACGAGACGAAACTCCGAACCAAGAAAATGGAACATCGGCGTCGCCAACTCCTTGCGCGGCTGCACTCGCGGTACCAGTTCCCTGAGCCCTACGATAATGAGGATCTCAAGGGTAACATCGTGAACAAAACAGCACTCGCCAAGTTCAGCAAGAACCTCAGCGGTTATAAAACCATGCTGAGGGGGTTTATTGGTGACAACGAGACTTGGGAAACTATCCATTACCACTTCCCGCGGATGACGCCGGAGGAGTATAAAAAATTCCTTGAAAACGAGGAGCTAGAGTTCACCAAACGGCAATCGGCCTGGGGGAAGAACCTGGCGGATAAGAACATCGGTCACCACGGTCTCGGTTGCCGTGGCTACGAAGGCAAGGAGCCGATATGGGAGAAGGAGGACAAGGCCTATAGGGACGCTGGCCTCGAGAACCCTTACGACAAGTACAAAAACAAGCTGTTCAGACAATTTGTACGGTCCCGGTACCGTAAAGAAATGGGTGGCAAACGTGTCACGAAACCTCAAGTGGTGGTGGGAGTTGACTTGGTCACCGACAATAAGGTGCAGGCTCTTGAGAAGGCAGTGGTAAGCAATTTACCAGCTAATCAATTTGCTACTGCTCACCAAGTCCATTACATTCTAAAATTGTTCATGTTAATTCTGGCAGCTCACCGAAGAAGCAGTCGAATCTGGCTCCTCGTCCCAGACGTCGACGAGCAAAGTCCCATGGGATACGCCTTTTATCAGGGGCCTGAACACCGTGAAGGAGCGGCCGCTGTTGGAGAAGCCGAAACGTGTCCCCGGCGCCGGAGGAGCTCACTCGCTTGTTGACCATGGGTTGGACATGCCCAGAACTAAGGCGTCGCGGCAGGCGCATCTAGACCAGGAGAATGAGGCTCTTCGGAAAAGGTTGGCCGACTTGGAAGCAAGCATGGACCAACGCGTGGCATCCGCGGTGGAAAGCAAGCTCGACGCCGAGGTGGAAAACAAGGTACAGAGCAGGGTCGATGACGCATTGGCCAACAGGTTCAATGAATTACTTCCTACTGTGGTGTCATCGCTACAAGATTTTTTCCGAAACAACCAAGAGGGACCGATCCCGGTGATCAGCCTGGGCGGCAGCAACTCGAACAACAAGCCTCCTACTACACGGGCTCAAGGCGCACCCATATTGTTGGTGACTCCACCCACCGGCAATGCAGGTGCTAGAGAGCATTCGCCGGCCATGGGGGCCACCAGCAGCCCCTCAGTCACTTGCACGCCCTGCCTCGGTCCGACGGCACGATCCGTGCTCGACAACCTCAAGGTAGTTAATTGAGCCTCTCAAAGCCTTTGCAAGTTAATTACTCCTCGTCGTCGCTCCTCTCTTACCTACACATGTTTTAACAGGAACCCGAGAATCCTTGCACCTTGCTGCTCCTGAACGTGGACAACCAGTTGAAGGATGTTGCGAAGGGAGCCGTCATCTTCCCACAAACCAAGACTTTCCACACCGTGCCAATGGACGAGAACATGCTCCGGGTTCGCGTGGATCGGGCATTACCGGGATGCGAAGACATGCATCCTCTTACTCAACCCCCGGAACAAGTTGAAATGCTGAAGGTCGGGCAACTCAAGAACAAGATGCTTCTATGGCCAAAAGCCTTAATTCGGTTGAACAACGCCGTCTCAAGGTCAGAGGCAAGCCATGGGAGCGTCAATCCTGAGGCTGCGCCGGGGCCGTCTAGCCAAGCCATAGTCACTCCACCTGCAGATGATCCTCTCGAGCCCGAGACACAGCAGAACGACAAGGCGTTGGACATCGATCGGGCTCCCATCGATACGTTCATCGATGAATTGGCGGGCGACTTTGGTCCCTCCACGGCACCCGCCCGTGATACCCTCAAGAAGAAGTTGTTCCCCTCTCAAGAAACTCCCGAGCAGGAGGACACTACCGCCTTCACAGCTCCGCCGCAAGTTGGGCTTACCCCGAGGACACTTCTTTCTGTGACCGTGGAGGCATCGAAACAAGCCGGCACTCCCGCGTGCCGTAAGAAGAAGGACAGGAAGCGCAAGAAGTCAGTGAATGATGCCGACGCAAACAAGAAAGTGGTTCTTGACAAGGTGTCGACCCCGTGGAGGAAGTTGCATCACCTAGGCCAGCCAATGCTGCCGGCAAACAATGTCAGTCAGCTGCCGCCGGATATGAGGAGCCTGCATGATGCAGTTCTAATCCAGGAGCTGCGTCTTCTTGGAGAAACAAATCCGTCGTACCCGGTCATCACGGTCAGGGTGCCCACTAACTTTGGCTTTGTCACCACATACCCCGCGGACTTGATATTCATTCGGTATGAAGACATCTTTCGGCTCTTTCACATGCAACGGCTTGACCGGAACTTGGTCCGCCTGGTAACGCTCAGCATGGCGCACGATCTCATCGTGGAGAAAACCCCGGGCGTCGCTATCATGGACCCCTTCTACATGACTCCAGGTACCACCGCGAACGAACAGGCGTTTCTCGCGACGTATATCAAGGATTTCTTGGTGGCAAATAAGGATAAGCAATGCTTTGTCATACCATACTTCCCCGAGTAAGTATTCGGTTGCTAAAGTACCCGTTATTACATTCTTTCGTGAATTTCCTTAATAGCTGAGGATGATGGTTTATTTCCAACTCTTTTGTGCAGACTCATGTACTGCACCCTCATCATCTTTCACCCGTATCATTCCAATGCCATCTATCTCGACTCCGGGCGTGACGAGCGGAAAGACTACACCGAGGTCAAGTCTACTCTTGATAAAGCCCTCAGCGGCTTCGTAGCCGAGGTTGGCAGCAGCAAACTCAGGCAAGAGAAGAAAGTTAAAGGCTGCTATGTGTCCAACCACGTGACCAATTTCCCCTGCCTCAAGCAATCGTCATCTGACAATGGGATGGAAGCCTGGTTTGCCATCCTACAGATGAGGGCAGTTGTAAAGGATCAGCAAGATCTCTTGTTGCCATCCAGTCTTCAGAATAAGGTCAACAAGCTTAGGGACACCACCGATGCAGAAGTGAGAGCCGAGTTCCGTGCCATCCAGCGGGTGATTAGCACAATAATCTTTAGGGATGCCCTCAAGAGTGGTGGCTTGTTCCACCACAAAGTCATACCAAGTAAAATAGAGATTGAAAACCGCTTACATGTGAGCTGTGACGAGAGGACATTCAACACGCTGGACGGCGTCCGTCCCTTCCCGCCGAGGGAAACATGAGTCAAAAACTGGTCTCCTGCAAATGTTAGTCATAAAATTACTTAAGTATAGCCATTTGATGCTTTTTAATTGTTTGCATAACTATATGTTTTCTATCTATGAATGTGATAACAACTTACATTTCTTTCTTGTTTGTGAGTGCAGATGGCGTATGTAGTGTTCCACGGCAGGGTTCCCGGAGTCTACCACGACTGGGAGAGTTGCTGGAGGCAGGTCCACCGTTTCAGCGGCAACAACTACAAGGGGTACGCCACTTTGGAGGAGGCTGAAGCTCAGTATGCCAACTTTCGAGCGCGACAGAGGAGGGAGACTTGGAGGACCCCCTTCGTCGTGATGATGCTTGCCGCCACCGCCTCCCTAGTCTTCTATCTCATTGTTGTTTAGCTAGGTCATGCAACTCCGGATTGATAACTACTTGCAGTGTTTGCTAGTACTTGGAGTCTATTTGTGTAATCCGTATACTTGGAGTCTATTTGTGTAATATTTGCTACTGATGGTCGACTTTTATTATTGTTGAACACTTTGGCTACTTAATTTTCTGTATCTTGCTGTGTATATTGCTACTGTGATGGTCGACTTTGTTATTGCTGTGTATATACTGCTGTGTATATTGTATATTGCTGTAATTTTTTTGTCCCCTGTAATTGTTACCGCCGGCGGTTAGATATAAACAGCCAGTGGTACGACGATATACCCCTGGCGGTAGAGGAAACCGCCGGCGCTACGTCGACATACACCTGGCGGTTACGGAACCGCCGGCGCTAATTGTACCCCCGGCGTCTGGATCAAAACCGCCGGCGCTAACGAGGTTTACCCCCGGCGGTTTGCAAACCGCCGGCGGTAAGGCATTACCACCGGCGAGGTGGTCGCCGGCGGTTTGCAAACCGCCGGGGATAGGCCAAAAACGGCCGCCGGCGGTAACCTTTTTTCTAGTAGTGCAACCATTGGGTTCGGTGCAAAGGTAGACGCTCGTTGTGTGCCGTTTCGCTGCAGGGACGTCGCTATTTATAGGCGTGTGCTTCTGATCCAACGGCTCACAAGCGCTATAAAGAAACACACCCCTGATCCAACGGCTCACAAGCGCTTGAAACAAACACACGATCTGTGTGCTTCTTTAGTCCCGGTTGGTAACACGAACCGGTACTAAAGGCCCTGATCCAACAGCTCACAAGCGCTCGAAGGAAACACACGATCCGTGTGCTTCTGATCCAACGGCTCACAAGCGCTCTAAAGAAACACACCCCTGATCCAACGGCTCACAAGCGCTTGAAAGAAACACACGATCCGTGTGCTTCTTTAGTCCCGGTTGGTAACACGAACCGGTACTAAAGGCCCTGATCCAACAGCTCACAAGCGCTCGAAGGAAACACACGATCCGTGTGCTTCTGATCCAACGGCTCACAAGCGCTCTAAAGAAACACACCCCTGATCCAACGGCTCACAAGCGCTTGAAAGAAATCTTGTATGACTTGTATTCGATAATGATTTTCAAATAATAAAAAGAAACTAGAAAAATAAATAATAAAAAGATAATGATCTAGATGATTTCCATGCATATTGTGTTGACTTCCATCCATAAATTATTTTATTATGATTTCATATATATAGTTATAAACAACTCACATATTCATATTGATCTAGATGGAGAGAATGCGGGACGAGCTCATACCATCGAAGCGCCTAAAAGCACTTCAAGAGGAAATTGCGGGATTTTTTAACTCCGTGGTCCTGAAGAGAGATGGAGAATTTTTTCACTCGACAAATTTTGTTTTGCCCGAGGACATGTAATTGACATCATCTCGACGTGTGAGAAACATTATGTCGGCGTGTGACGTTATGTATGTATATATGAAACATGATCTCGATGTGTGAGAAACGTTATGTATGTATATATGAATTAAATATTAATGCATGGTAGTACCACTGACACGGCACGACACGACACGGCATCGGACACGACGACACGGCACAACACGGCACGGCACGGCGACACGGCACCTATTGATTTAAACCCCCCCCCCCCCCCCAAAAAAGAAAGCATTTGGTTAAAACAAAAAAAGCATTCGGTTAAAACAAAAAAAAAGCATTCGGTTTAAAAAAAAGTGAAACTCTCGGTCCCGGTTGGTAATACCAACCGGGACCAAAGGGTTCCGGCCCGGAGCCCCCCCGCCCCGCCCACGTGGAGGACCATTGGTCCCGGTTCTTAAGGTACCGGGACGAAAGCCCCCCCCCCCCTTTTGTCCCGACCCTTTAGTCCCGGTTAGAAAACCGGGACCAAAGGCCCTTTCGAACCGGGACCAATGCCCCTTTTTCTACTAGTGTTGGTGAGGGCAGGTGGGTTCTTCCCTAGAGACAGCTGTAGACGGGTAACACCAAGATTTCTTCTTGTGGCCACGAGTTCCTCCATTAAGAGGTTGTTGAGGTTCGTCATGGCGATGGCATAGGCGACTTGGTTGATTAGTGCTGGGTCGGACTCTTTCGAGACGTCAGCTTGGACCATTTCTCCACAGGGCTGTGGTCTGGCCGGAACGTAGTAGAACTCTCGAGTTCCAGCCAGCAGGGGTTCGGAGGACCGAAGACGGACGAGGCATTCCCAGGCTGCTACCTGGATGGCTAGCCCCAGAGTAGGCATGCGGCCACCTCGGATTTCGTAGGGCTTGTTCGTGCCGCGGGGACACGGGCTAATCCTCACATCGGCCCGGAATTCATCCCCGGCAGAGGTGAGTGAGCTCTGGAACACCACATACACAGGACGAACGGAGCTACCAAGGATATAGTTGACGACCCTCTAGAGAAGCAATCGAAAGCTCGAACGCTCCTCGGCAGTGGTTTCCAAGATGGCATTAGGGGTCACCATCGGATTTTCTTGGCGTTCTAGATTTTGGGGGACGGGGATAAGGATGCGGGGTTCCTCTATGGGATTCTACTTCAAAAGAGTTGGGTAGCCAGGGAGAGCTAGTGAGGGTGGGTTATAAAGCAACTAGGACTGGGTCTCAAGTTCACTGGGTAAGGTCGGCTGCTTCTCATGGAAGAAACCGGCTCGTCTTGTTGGGGAAAGAAAATGGGACAAGCCCTACTGTACCAACTGTTGACCATCCCCGGCCATGTCGGTTATGCAGGAATGGGATAAATCCATCGGGTCATTGTCAGGCAAAAGTAAGGCGGGGCTTTCCATGCTAGGGTAGTCTACAGCCAGCCTGGTGCTCTGATACCATGCTCTGTGGCACCCCCCTCTGACACATGTCGCCAGAGAGGTGGTCGCCCCGTGCGCCAGCCCAGGATATCTGGACGCACGTTACGACAATGCAACATAGTGGAAATATCATTACACAATCAGGCCCAAAGGGCTACAAAGGGTTTACATGGCCTTCAAGGCATGAAAGTTATCATGGCCAAGTATGGCACGGGACAGAGTTTAACTGGCAGCGGAAGACAAGATGCGGCAACGGCTTGGTGTGGCTCCATTCCACAGGCATCTGGCTGGGCTACTAATCCTAGCACGCTCTTGCTCCATCTCCTTGCTATGATAGTAGATGAATCCTCTTCAACGTGTGGCCACATGAAAAGCCAGTCTGAGTACAATGATGTACTCGCAAGAAAATAACCACAAGACATGAACAGTCAAGCAATCAGGCAACAAGTAAGCAGCAATAATAATAATCTAAACATGGCAAGTATCTACTTACGACGGTCCAAAAGGATGACAACATGGCATCACAGTAAAACATGGCATAAGCAAACAACGGGAGTACCACCAGTACAGAGTCCAAGCCAGGTGGGGTTGGATCGTGTACCGGAGATCACACAAAGAAATTACCTGTGACGAGTGTAAACGAGAGTACCAGTTGGTACCAAGTAACACAACAAATCATATCATCACAGCTAGGCTCACTGGCCTCTAGCCTCACAAGGCTAATCTCATCTGTCACCACTGCTAGGCCCACTGGCCTTATCACATTTCCTTAACTCAAGCAACGTTCCTTGCATCATCTTATTGTTTATTAAGTGTGGTCAAGTCGTTCATTATTCTTTCAACAAATCTTAAGTTTAACCTCCGGACACGACAAAGACAATAGTGTGACCGACACTGAACTGTTGTTCCATATCCCAGGAACGAGGCTAGCTTGCTAGGTTGAGACTCTCGAGAGTTTGCAGTTACCACTCATCTAAATGCACCTTACTTAGCTAAGGCAAGATACACTTACATAACCGTTCACGCTACCAGGACACTCCTTGTATAACTACCGACTTACCACTCGGGTTAAGTCTTATGATGAAGTGAATTCGGCACGTCCCAACGAATGAGCAACTCCTAGCTCCGGAACCTTCGCAAGAGTAGCCCCGACCACAACTATGCAGTAACCGACTAGACTTGCCAAGAGGGTAGCATCCAAGGAGGCTTGATAGGTTACATAGGTTAAGGCTCTCCCATTTGGGGCGACAGTGGTAGTGCGTTCAAGGGTTCAGATTAGTGGCACTATGGATCGACCTTATCGTTGTTTGGAGGGGGGGTTCATTTAATCAAGTTTCATCATTCACATGTCCAAGCAACAGAGGGTTAGTCCAACACAACAACCACAATAACGTAATAATATATATCATCAAACGATAAAACATTAGCAACACAATATTTTAAGTAATAGATAGTTTGCATCGACCGGGTGACTATTGGGCCACCATTGATCGAGAAAACAAAGAAAAAATTAAGAAACGTCAACCGGATGACTGTGGCGGAGGTGCCTCCGGCCAGCGCCGTCTCGTTTGACAAGAAAAGAAAATAAAACAATACAGTCAACCAGGCGACTATGGCGGAGATGCCTCCGGCCGGTGCCAGCCTCAGTTTGAGTAAAAGAAAATAAAACAATACAGTCAACCGGGCGACTGTGGCGGAGATGCCTCCGGCCGGTGCCAGCCTCAGGTTGAGTAAAAGAAAATAAAACAATACAGTCAACCGGGCGACTGTGGCGGAGATGCCTCCGGCCGGTGCCAGCCTCAGGTTGAGTAAATGAAAATAAAACAATACAGTCAACCGGGCGACTGTGGCGGAGATGCCTCCGGCCGGTGCCAGCCTCAGGTTGAGTAAAAGAAAAAAAACAAAAGCAAAGTCACGATATCTCGTGACGCACAGTTCACAGGGGATCAGCAATCAAATACACACATGACATGGAAATGTGCAAACAACAAACATTGCTTGAGTGTTCATAGCAAGTGGTTAGCTTGCCTTCGACGATCGATGCCATTTGTCTTGGAGGTCACGGGCGCCACGGTTTAGGGTATCGGTCGGCCGGTACCGCGGGATACCTATACAAGCATACAAGTGTTCTGAGCATCTAAGCATTTTACAAAAATACAAAACCTATACCACTGGATAGAGCTTTTCAAACTAAGAATTTACAAATTTGAATCACCTCAAACGGAGCTACGGATCAAAAGATATGGAGGTTTGAGAATCTGTCCAGCAGGAAAAGAAAAACCAGTCCGCGAAAAAAAAACCACACGGGCCACAAATGGGCCGCGTGCTGCTTCGCCTGGTCGGCCAGTGGCAGGCCAAGGCTGGGCCGCGAGCTTCTGCTCTGCTAGGCTGGGCCCAGGAAAATGATCCGAAAAAAACGAAGAACAGGGATCGATCCCTGGTCCTCGTCCTCCCCTGCACGGGAGTGAGCGGGAGCTGGCCGGGGATGGCCAGAGGCTCGCCGGGAGGGTCGGCCGGTGGCGGGGACGGGCCCGGGGCGGTGCACCGCGTCTAGGGGGAGGGGCTAGGGAGTCGGGGAACCGCGGGGTCGCCGACACGGTCGACGACGACGACGGCAACGGCGGGAGCTCGGGTGAAGCTTGGGGCGGCGATGAGGTGGGCCGGGGACCTCGGCGTCGGCGGGGTTGGAACGGCGGCGGCGTACCGCGACCAGGGAAGGTGGAACCGGAGGCGGGGGTGGCCTCCCACGAGCTTGCCCAAGCTCCGGCCATGGTGGCCTCGGGGCAAAACTTTGGGTGCTCTCCCTCACTTGCGGCTCCGAATGGAAGAGCAGGGGAGAGGGAATGGAGAGGAGTGGCTAGCGTTGGCCCGGGCTGCTCGGAGGTGCTCTATATAGGCCAGAGGGGAGGGGGAGTTAGGTGGTGGCCGGTTGGCCATTGATGGCCACCTAGGTCATCCATGACGTTCTCCGGCTACAGGGAGGTGATAAGGAGGAGGAGGGGATGAGGCTGCCGTGCTGGATACACAGTGGATCATGAGGCACACTGCAGTAGAAGGATTAGGCACCGACCACTGCAGTAACGGGAATCAGGTCTTGCCAAAGCGTGCGTCCCGGACGTCCAGAGCGCGACACAGGCGGCATCGTCGCGTTCCCGGCGACTCGAGGCACGAAACTGAAAACGATTTGCACCACTGGGTTCACGAGGACAAGACCAAGACAACCAAACTGGCCACACTCAAAAACTCCACACTTCGTAACACAAGATTTTCAGAAAACCTAACACACACCAGGTGCTCGATGAAATCATCAAGGCTTTGCACATCTCAGAAAAATCCCCAAAATTTACAGTAGGCTAGGATAGTTGTATGTAGTATGTCTGTGAAGTTTGGGATCAATTGGACACAGGGAAGTTGGTCAAATAAATTGGTGTCCGAAAATGCCCTAATGGCATGGGTATGCCAAGTGCACCTACTCAAATGATATTGGCCTGATATTGTGGATATGGGGTTGTGTATGGGATCTTGTCAACTTGGCAAAGTGGCAATGCCAAATGATTTTTGTAGCCAGGGGTTGCTTTGGAAATCACAATTAGGCCTAAAAGGGCATTACAAAGGAAGTACCTCAAATATTTCCCAAATGAGGTTGGGCCAATGGAGTGAAATGTTCAGGAGGTCAGATCATGCGCCTCACCAAAATTGTAAAAATTTTGGATGAGTGGAAGGTGTCCAGATAATCTCTGGATTCAAAATGGCATAATAGGAAATATGAATAAACTTGAAATTATTGTATGGGACTATGAAATATTTTTCCATGGGAGTGAGGTATATGTAGGAGGGAACCATATGGTATCTTGGTGGAATTTATTCCAAGGTACAATTGGGGTGGTGGCTTTTGGTGGGATAGTCGAGAGGGGTTTTGGAATCTCCAAATGGAACCAACGTTCGACCGGCAAAACAAAGGCATGTAAATATGGTGGAGGTTGACAAGAATCGGGGATTGTTGGGAAAAATTTCCAAGAGGGTGAAACCAAAGTCAAGTCAAAGACCATCTGGTTCAAAGAAAACATTTTGAAAAATAGAAAAAGTTTTCAGGCGGGGAAAAACACCGCTAAAATTAGGGACGAATTTTTGGGGTGTTACAGGCCATCATACTTTGGGGTCTCAGATGTTAATCTGAAACCCTTCGGCATCCTTGCCTCTCGGATACGGCGACTGAAGTAGAGTGCTCCGCAAGGTTCGAAATCTTCTTCGGAGTCTGGATCGTCGCTGCTCGTGTCGCGTGCAGCCCGCCTCGTGCGGGTCTTGTTAACCTTGTTCTGCGTGATGACGTTGCGTGCGTCCTCGCCTTCCGTGAGGTGATATCGATCTTCTCGTCCGCGAGTTGCGCGATGCCTCCGATCGCGGGTGGTGCGGTTTTCGCGGTCATGAGCGGCACGCTCGTTGTTTACACACATGATGCGATCCTCCTGATCGCGAGTAGCGCGGTCGCCAGGGTGGCGAGTCCTCGGTTCATGTCGTGGGCTTTGTTGTCGCCGTGGAAGCGCGTTGTTGGCAGTCGCTGCGGCTGCGGTTGGTTGTGGGGGTTCCTCTGGTATCAGCTCCGCACCCGCCATGCTGACGAACTTGATTTGCTGGCGGTGCAAGGCCGCCCGAGGGTCGCCCTCCGGTGGTTGCGTCGCTTGCAGGTACGTGGCCACCGACATGAGGGCGTCAGTTGCTGTTTTGGGAATTGGTATTCCTCCGGTATCCAGGGACATGAAGGAGTCCTCCAAGTTTCGGGTGACGGTAGTCCTTGCCCCCTCCGGTACACGCAGGTAGCGAGGCCGATCCCGAGAAGGTTGAGATCGCCCCGATGATTGGACGGATAAATCCGCCCGTCGCGCGCTTGATAGGCTAGCTTGCCTTCTTCTTTCCGGAAGGACCCTCTCCTGCTCCTTCAGCTTGATGCTTTCCTGCCATAGCAGGTACTGGTAGCATTGCAGGTCTTCAGCCGTTGCATCCTCCGCCGGAGCGCCATCCGCTATGGCCTTTATCGCCTTTTCACCCATAGCTTGGGTGATGTGCAGTTGAGTTCGTCCGTTCTGCAGAGTTACTGTGAACGGGTATGTGCGTGGCTCGGGTGGAGCGCTTGGTGATGCTGCCGTTATGATAGCCGTCCCCGCGGCCGGTCCTGCAGCTGCTCCTGGGGGTGGTCCCGCGGGTGCTGTCATGTACACCTGCATGGGGAGGATGCGCGGAACTTCCTCCAGATCCGAGTCGTCTCCGAAGGCGGACTCGAAGTTTGCTTGATTTCCGTCGGCGAAGTCTGAAGGGCTCGATGGCGGAGTCGATGAAGCATAGGGCATGACTGCCCATTCAGTCGTGCGCGCGAAAGATTGCATAGTCGCAGTCGAGAACGACGCGATATCCTTGAGCGGATTGCCTAAAAGCTCGTCGTCGGAGGACACGGCGAAGGCCGATGCAGCTGATGACGGGGCGGATTCTACCGCGACAGTGGATGAAGTAGCGGGTTCCGTTGCCGCAGGGTGCGGTGCGTCCGTGAGGCGGAGAGTGTAGATCCGCGAAGGCCGGCCGCGTGACCGGCGAGTGTGGGTTAAAACCCAGGGATCCGAAGTAGATCGGCGAGTGCAGATCCGGTGAGTCGCCGATGGTCGCTGATGAAGCCGCCGAATCCGTAGATCCAGCACCAGTCTTTCCCACAGACGGCGCCAATTGACGTGGGGTTACCACGCCAAATACCTCGGATCACATCCTTGGGTTGAGAGAATAGGAGAAGAAGATGGTGGTACTGGTGGATCCGTCGGCTGACAAGCGGGATTTACCCAGGTTCAGGCCCCCGAAGGTAAAAGCCCTACGTCCTTCTTGTCTGGAATTGATGATGAGCTTTACAGATCGATTACAATGGCGAGTTCGTGAGATGCGATCTCGCTAGGGTTTCTGGTGGTGAATGTGAGCGTACTCTAGGTCGGCGACCCTCCCGGTCCTTAAATAGTGGGACTAGGTCTCGGGTCCTATACCGACTAGGTTTACATCTGGGCCTGCCGACCTAATATTTCTAAGTCTTTTCCTTCGGGGCCTCCTTCCTGGGCCTTATGGCCGATGGGCCTTTGTCCTTATCCGCACTAGGGTAGTCCACGGTGGCACACCCGAAAGGTGTAACCACATAAGTAGCCCCCGAGGACCTAGTAGACTTGGAGAGTCTGGTAGGGACACCTCCGCGTTGTACCGTCCTGGTAGGAGTCGTATCTTTAGTGATTCATTCGTATCCGTGTTTCAGGACACTTAGTGGTGGATCTCGCATAATAAGCCTGGTACTCTCGACGGATCAGGACCAGTTAAGTGCTCCTTGGCACAAGCATTATTAGCGTACATCAAACTCGAGTCCCCAGGCTTGAGCTTGGAGGCTAGTCCCTTCGACTCCAGCCGCTTGGGATCTTACGGAGTCGAATTCGGCCTGAAAGGGTACCCAACGCGTCCGTCGGGATTTTTCTTCACACCTGTTGGTGCGGCATATCTGTTCAAGCTACCACGGCTGCTGCCAGTGGGCCTGGCCCTACACGACGGATCGGTGGGTCTTACCTTTGCACTACGGAGTGCAGCATCCGAGGGTCAGCTGTATTTGATTCATCTCGGGTATGTTGCTCGGGTTAGACCGAAGTCGATAACCTTTCGAGTGTTGCACAGTCGTGCTTTCATCGAGTGCGCGGTGGCGCTCCTGAGGGGATAATCTCAACCCATTTATTTTGCCGTAAACCGAGGGATTTGTTTTGCTCCCGATGGGAGTGAACAGATGCAAATTTGTTCAGTCTGACAGCATGTGGGAGTCGATACTTTGTCGACTAAGACCGTGTCGAATGCAGTCTGTAACTCCTGCATCATGAATGGCGTCACGCGCGTGCGCTGCGCTACCGAGGCGCTCTGCCGTTTAGTCTGCCAGAAGTGACAGTACGAAACGTCATGTCGGTTTGACTGGTGGGCGCGAAAATTTCGCCACGCCATTATGGTGGCCTCCTCGTTTCTCGTGCGTAGTGGGCGACGCGGCCGGCGATGGTTGCCCTCCGCACGCGCCACGTGTGGGGTTGGATGTGCTCCGTTTTGCTCGATGAATATCGGACGGCACAGATCGCCCCGTCCGATGGATAAATAGGGGCGCCCCGACGGTGAAAAAGGTACAATCCCCATTCTCACCGCCGAAGTTCTCCTTCTCCCCTTGCGCTCTGCCTCTCTGCGTGTAGCCACCAAAGTGTCCATGTCCACCTCCGGTATGAAGAAAGTTTCCGGAAAGAAGAGATCCGCTGGCGCCGCCGCCGCCGGCACCGGCACGGCCGGCGGGCTGAAGAAGATTCACGGCAACTGGCAGTGGTCATACGTGAACGAGCGCCAGCTGGAGGTGCTGCACCGCGACGGCCTCCTGCCGCCGCTGGAGAAGACGGCAACCCAGATTTTAATGTATTATTTCTAGCAACCATCATACTAGAACCTTTAATTAAAACCATTCTATAATTTACATTGGCCATTAGAATATTCTTACATTTCCATCCATCGATCCGTCCAGTCCAGAGTCCAGACCGTGTTGTATGTTTCATTCTCTACTGTATGGCCATGGCGAGTGGTTTTTAATTATCAGTATACCCTTATACATACATATACTGTGCAAGTGTTGACTGAATAATGAAGGAATTTTTAATTCAAAGTATACTATTTTCTATACGGTGACAAGTTACATAGAATACTGAGTAACATATCCCAATCTCAATTGTTGATAGTAACATGATCCCAAAACGAACGGAACCTCACCATCAAGCATCAACTCGTTTGTTTATATGACACATACATACAATTAGTCCACTAAAATGTTTTAACCAGTTTTTAGAGACAGAGAAAAGCAATTATGATGATCTCCATAAAGAAGCGCAGATGTAATCCCAGAATGTGTGAGAAAAAGGACGTGTCCAGAATAGATGCTATAAAGCTACCTCTCTTTGGTACACCACTATTATAGTCTTGACATGTATTTTTTTCTTCTTTTCAATAGATTTCTTGTTTCAGCCTGTCAAAAAGTAAGAATAAGGACGGCTTAACCGGCTAAACCAGAACGATGCTTGCAAAACTTCCATCACCAGATGCAAGACAGGATGCATTAATGGGATAGCTTAATTGTTTCAGTTGTACAAGTAATAAAACCAGCAAACCTTTCCCAACAGAAAAGAAAAGCAAACCCATTTAATCAGTAGTACCATCCTACCAGGTTACTGTACTTCTGAAAGTACTCAAAACCAAACCAACAGTGGCAAGTCGTCGCAGCAACAATAATTGATTATCAACGACCTGCCTTGATTATGTCGAAAGCAACAACTTAAGTAGATCATCCATCCAGAATCGCCTGAACCTGAAAACTGCACCTCACATGTCACTGAAGATTGGGAAGCCAAATCATGATGTTCTAAGGAATGTTAATGAACTTTAAGATATGTGAATGTTAATGAACTTTAAGATATGTTAATGAACTTTAAGATAATCCAGATATGCAATTTGGTCTTCAAAGCTGCATTCCAGTTGGCAAAACATGGCCACTAGGCATGCGTCAGCAGCACACTTTCTTCTTGAACCCTTGCTCAAGAAATGCTAACTCCGAATGCACAATTTTTAATCAGCGCGAACAAACACACTGCATTCGCTCCACATGCATATAAATGTCCATCCATGGCGCCATATCTATCCATATCTTGCTCGCTCACTCTTGATTAGTTAGACTTCATTTCCAACTGAAAGAAGAGAAATCAGTACAAGGTCAGTGCCATGACTTGCTTCCGGCTGTTCCCGTTCCTGCTCAGCACGGCCTTCGGCGTGTACGCGGCGCAGAACTACAAGGTCCCCAACCTCCGCCACCTCGCCTGCCACGGTGCCGACACTGCCAAGCGATACGAGGAGGAGTACCGCAAGAAGAAGTCCAATAACGCCGGCGTCGGAGCTGGCGGCAGGAAGACCAAGAAGGTGATGGTGGAGGTCGACGACGACGAGCAGTAGCTTGCTATACTATTTCCATCCATCGATCCGTCCAGTCCAGACCGTGTTGTGTGTTTCATTCTCTACTATATGGCCATATATGGCGAGTGGTTTTAATTATCAGTGTACCCTTATACGTACATATACTGTGCAAGTGTTGACCGAATAATAAGGACATGATGTTTTGGCTCATGGGTGCAGATGAACCCGTTGTGCAAAATATATTTTAAATGTATTTTAAAATGTCAAAAAATTCAAACAAATATTTCGGGGCTTCGTATGAAAAATGTCTATCCGTACAAAAAAGTTTCGCATCGAAAGATATTTTGTGTGGCCGGTATAAAAAGAAAAAAAATGTTAAGTACAAAGTCATTTTGGAACGTCGGGATTTGTCTTTTTACACCGCTCATAAAAAATATCTTTTCATCCTGATTTTTTTTTGTACGAACATAGAATGTTCATATGTACAACCGAAATTTTGTTTAAATTTTTTAACTTTTTAAAATTCATCTTTTGGGTAGTGAGTGTAGATGCACCTATGAGCCGAAGTGGATTTCCCGAATAATAAAGGAATTTTTAATTCAAAGTATACTATTTTCTATTAGGTGACAAGTTATAGTACTAATGTGTTTTCAGACACTAGCGAGAAACATATCCCAATCTCAATTGTTGATAGCAATAGGACGGATGGTATTGGTATGATCACAAAACGAACGGAACCTCACAATCAACTCTTTGTTTATATCATATACATGCAATTAGTCCACCAAAATGTTTAACAGTTGACGATTGATGATTCCCACTTATGATGGTTTTTACAGAAATTCTGTAATAATGCTTACTTTTCGGCAAAAGCAATGATGATGATCTCCATAAAGAAGCGCAGATGCAATTCCAAATGTGTGAGAAAAAGGGCGTGTCCAGAATAGATGTTGTAAGGTTACCTCTGTTTGGCACCTCATTACAGCATTATTAGGCCATCTACATTGGGAGGTGCCTTCGAAGAATAAACCGTTTTTTCTCTAAGCAGTGCTTATTTGTACTAGACAAAAGCTTAGGGCCTCTTTGAATCACAGGATTGTGAAAACGTTGGAATAGGAAAAGTGCAGGATTACGATGTACGGCCCATTTCAATCCTATAAGATTTCATTTGCACCAAACTTTGTTTGATTCCATCACAGGAAAAGTAAAGGAATTTTCATGAGGTTAGAGCTTATGTCTTTTTTCCTATAGAATTTGCACTAATTTTATAGGAAAATTTTCTATAGGATTAATTCCTATAGGATATGATCATATAAATCAAACAAACTCTATAGGAAAATTTCCTATAGGATCAAATCCTTAAAAAATCGTATACTATTCTTTTGAATCAAAGGAGCCCTTAGTTAGTCACCTCTAGTATAGAAATAGGCACCAGTGCTTAAGAGATAGATTGGTTTATTTTTATTAGCACCCGTCCAAGCACCTCCCATGGTACATGGCCTTATTGTCTTGATGTAAAGTTTGTTTTGTTGTGTTCAGCCTGTCCAGAAGAATAAGATGGCTTAAGAGCATCTCCAACAGCCTTTCTATAATGGATTGCTAAAAACTGGGTATACCAAGAGGAGAGAGAAGGTTCACAAAGCCAACTCCAGTTGTGATTCGACAGCATTTGTATAATAGGATTTCTATAACTAGAGTGGCAACATATGAGCTCAAACGTGTATGTATGCAAATGTAATCTGAATCACTCAAATAAATTTAAATATGATAACATAAAATCTGAAAAAATGGAAAAAAGTAGTACATATTTATTACAACAAATGTTCGTCGATAGAACACAATTCCAATAAAGCAAATAACAAAGTTTATGGAAAATCGAAATATAGGACATGCCAACTCAAGTATTTTGATTACCACTCCATTTCCACCACTCCTCAATGAGATCTTCTTTGAGTTTTTCATGAGTATCCGAATCACGAATCTCATGGTGAACTTGAAGGAAGTGCTTGATGCGGTCTTCAGTCTGAAGAGGTTTCACCACCCTTCCAATAAAACTATAACGGTGGTCGAAGTCCGCATCATGTCGCTCATAGTCGATGATCATATTGTGCAATATATAACACAAGCCATCATGATCCTCCCCAACGTTTTTTGATCCCAAAACCGAGCTAGACCACGAACAATAGCAAATTGGGAGTGTAAAATCGCAAATGCCCTCTCCACATCCTTCCTAGCGGCAACTTGAGCACTACGAAAACATTTTTTTTTCTTATCTTTGGGTTTGACAATTGGCTTCACAATCGTTGCCCATTGTGGGTATATCCCATCGGCAAGATAGTAGACCTTGTTGTATGTGTGTCCATTGAGCTCATACTCCACCTCTAGTGATTCTCCCATGGCTAAGCTTGCAAAAAGAGGTGACCGGTTGAGCACATTGATATGATTGCAAGCTCCTGGCATACCAAAATATGCATGCCAAATCCATGTCTCCTGATCTGCGACTGCCTCAAGTATGATGGTTGGATCTTTGACATGGCCGGTGAATTGTTCATGCCATGTCGCCGGGCAATTCTTCCACCTACAGTGCATACAATCAATGGATACGAGCATCCCTGGAAACCCTCTTGCGGCGTTGATCGACAAAAACCTCTGAGTGTCTTCAGCATTGGGTGCTCTCAGGTATTGTTCGCCAAAGCACTTGATAATTATCTTTGCAAATCGCCTCAAACATAAGATGGTTGTGCTCTCCCCCATACCAATGTTGTCATCCACCAAATCTGCCAGGATTCCATAGGCCATGATGCGCAAAGCCGCGGTCATCTTCAAGAATTTGCTCGAAGAAGGTATCCTTCTCTTTGATCACGTTGGAAATCTAGATGAATAAATCTGTACGCATCCGAAACCGCCGGCGAAAGTAATGTTCCGGATACACCCGAGGGATACCCGGCCCTCCGAAGTAATCCAACATAGGCCGGTGGTGGGCTTCTTGCCACCTTCTATGAATGTTATCTCGGCCAACAATATAACCCCCATGTTTCGGCTTCTTGTTGCTCTCCATCTCTATCGTCATAAGAGCAACTCTGAAAGTGC
The DNA here is from genome assembly GCA_012064385.1 of Puccinellia tenuiflora. Lineage (NCBI taxonomy): Eukaryota > Viridiplantae > Streptophyta > Magnoliopsida > Poales > Poaceae > Puccinellia > Puccinellia tenuiflora. The sequence goes on from QRDG01000716.1 coordinate 186,629, forward strand.
ATGGTTGCCCCCATGTGTTGTTTTGGTAATTAATGACAATCTCTATGGACTAATATGTGCTTTGAGTTATATTTATAGTGTTGGTCCATAAGGAATGCTTGAACTCCATATGTTGGAGTCAAGGCTAAAAGAAGAAGATTATATGTTGATCAAGGCTAAGTGCAAGTTGATCAACATACAAGATAAGAGCATGTGAAGATATGCTAAAGAGTGTCTCTCCCATATTAGTGTATGGGGGAGCAATATGCGAGGCTTCACCGAGCGGAGCGTAAACAAAGAAAGGTGATCCACTTGTGAGGAGATCAAGATCGTCATCATCTAGCTCAAGTGGAATGTGCAAGACAAAGAAAGGTGATCCACTCGAGAGGAGATCAAGATCGTCATCATCTAGCTCAAGTTGAATGCGCAAGGCAAAGGTATGATCTTGATAGGGTTTCTATTTTACCGGTCTCGCGGTGTAGTTGGGAGACCGGGTTTTAGGATAGGTAACCGTACTATCAAGAGGGGCTCTCAAGTGACCTTTAGCGTATCGGTCGTAGAGAGCTCAAACCTTTGTATCCTTGGCATCATCTTTTTTGGTTCCTATTTGGATCTTATCGTGGTGTGGTATTGGTGCTTGTCGTGCTTGTCATGACAAGGCCAAGATCACCGAAAACGGTTTTCATATGTGTCTCCTATTGAGTTTTCGGTGTCGGAGATTTTGCCGGTCCATCTATGCAGAAGGTTTCACTCTTCCATTTATTAGCAAAATCTCCCTTGCTTGGTTTCCTTATTTTCACTTGTTATTGGGTAGCATTTGTCGTCCTCTTTCCAACAAAGTTGGTTTTATGTCATTCGGACTTCATTTGCAAAAGATATGGTTTTCCGGTTGTCAATTGAAGGGTTTACCTATCATCATTTGGTTTTACCATATCTTGTTGAAAAAGGATGGTTCTCTGCATAATCTTGTAGTTCTCGTTGTGACGATTCCAACGAGTCCAAGATTACCGAAAACGGAGTTCGTATGTGGAAGATATTGCGTTTTCGGTATCGGTCGTTTTTAAAACAGAAAAAGTAAAAGGAAAAGAAAAAAGCAGGCTGGCCGGCCCCCTGGCCGGCCTAGGCCGGGCTCCAGGCCGGGCGGCTCTGGGGGGTGGCCGGCCTCCCAGCCGGCCTAGGCCGGGCACCAGGCCGGGCGGCTCTGGGAGGTGGCCGGCCTCCCAGCCGGCCCCCAGGCCGGCCTCCCAGCCGGTCTCCCAGCCGGCCTCCCGGCCGGCCTAGTCCAGGCACCAGGCCGGGCGGCTCTGGGAGGTGGCCGGCCTCCCAGCCGGCCTCCCGGCCGGCCCCCCGGCCGGCCTAGGCTGGCCCCCAGGCCGGGCGGCTCTGGGAGGTGGCCGGCCCCCAGGCCGGGCACCCTGCACATTGAAAAAGCTTCCCAACGGCCATATCTTTGGCCTCCTATTTAAGGGGTTTCATCCCCAAAATAAACCCTAACCTTTTGCCAACCTCTTGAGCTATTTTCTCCCCTCCATTGTTGACCTTCTCAAGCTTGGCTTTCTCTCAATCTCTCCAATAGGTCTTGCTACTTTTTGAGAGAAAAGAGAGAGGAGATCTAGATCCTTGTTTCCACCGATTGATTTCTCCTCTAAGTGAGGGGAACACTTTGGATCTAGATCTTTGGAGTTTCTTTGTGTTTCTCCTTTGTTCTTCCTCTCTAATCCCTCCCAAGCATTAGTTGCTTTGGTTGGATTCGGGTTGGAAGAACTTGATCACTTAGTGTGTTCTTGCCATTGCATTAGTTGCATCGGTTTGAGTTCTCCACGGTGATACGTGGAAGTAAAGTTGAGAAGCTTATTTCTCTTGGGTGCTTTGGTGCACTAGAGCTTGTTCCTCTAGGGCATATTGGTACCCTAGACGGTTGTTGATCTCTCGGAGTCTTGGTGGCTCACGGGATTTGTTGGGAGCCTCCAATTAGGTTGTGGAGGGAGGCCCAACCTTGTTCTCTTCGGAGCTTTGGTAGCTACGAAGACATTGCCGGGAGCCACCAATTGAGTTGTGGTGTGTGCCTCGGTCTTGGGCATCGAGTCTTGGTGGCTCGGTGCATTTGGTGAAGACCCTCCAACTTGTGGAGTGAGCTTCATCCTTGTAAAGGTTCTAGTTGTCAACCTCAACGGCAACATAGTGACAAGTGTCTCGCCACATTGTTGGTAAGACACAACGGAGACACGGTGTGCCATATCAAGGCTACTCGGTGTTTCACATTGGTGAACACCGCGCCGCTCCAACGGAGACTAGCTTCCATTGGGAAGTGAACTTCGGGATAAATCATCGTCTCCAAGTGCCTCGGTATTTCTATACCCGAGCTTCTTACTTATGCTATTTACTTTGCGATAGACATCGAGCTTAAAGTCATATATCTTGCTATCACCTAGTTGATTATATTGCTTAGCATAAGTGTTGGTGCACATAGGTGAACCTAGCTAGTTTAGGTTTTGGCTTGATAAATTAAACGTTAGTTTTATTCCGCATTTATTCAAGCCTTAACCGTAATAATTTTAAATCGCCTATTCACCCCCCCCCCTCTAGGCGACATCCGTGTCCTTTCAATTGGTATCAGAGCGGGTTCTCTCTTTATAGGGCTTCACGGCCTAGAGAGTAAAAATGTCGTCTAGTGGTTTAGTGCACAATGCCTCTTTAATATTCGATGGCACTAATTATAATGATTGGAGAAATCGCATGCTAAATTATTTTAGGGACATTGATCCATCTATAGAGAAAATCTTAGATATGGGTTTTCCTCCTCCAAAGGATCCGAAAATATTATCTTTGGAGGATGAGGAAAATTCTTATCTAGATGCTCAAGCTTCTAAAGTTGTTTTCATGTCTTTAAGAAATGCAGTTGCCTTGTCGATCTCTCCTTATCGGAGTGCTCATGAGCTATGGACCAAGCTTGAAGACAATTGTGGTGTGTCCATTGATAGTGAGAATGATTGTTCTCCCTCCATCTCCGGGCGTAATGAGTTCTCAACTTCTTCTACCTCACCTACATGTGGCAAGCCACAAAACAATGCAATGGTGAGTAGGGATAAATTTCGCAATGATGATAGTGAGCTTCCTTTAGATGATATTTCATCTCTATCTTATTGCAGTGATTTATCTTTGGACTTAAACACATCTAGAACTATAAATGTTTCACATGCTTGTGTTGATAGTCCTTGCATATCTTCTAAATCGTCAAGTAGTGATGATCATGACAATAATGATGATAATGAAGAAGATGATGCTTACTTTAATAAGAAAGGTCTAATGGTTCTTAATGCTCTTTCAAAAAATGAAAATGCTTGTGAGAACCTACATGAAATCATGAGCACCCTTGTTGAGCGAGGGCTTACTATTGAAAATTTGGAAGCTCGTGAAAATGAAAGTCTTAGCCGCGAACGTGATTATGCAAACACGATTGCGGATCTTGAGGAAGCTCTTGAAGAAGAACAAACCACCAAGAAATCTCTTGAGGAGACATTTACTCTAGAGTTATCTAAAGCAAATGAAACCCATGATAGAGCTCTCAAGGTGGCTAATGATTTTAAAATAAAAAATGATGAGCTTGTTGTTGAAATTGTTAGACTCCTTGAGGCTAATGTGAAATTTGAAAAGGATGTCAAGTCCTTGGAAGATTGTCTTGCACGTCTCACTAAGTCCCATGGTCAACTCCAAGCTCAATTACTAAAAGAGCTTCCTACTTGTTCTCCCATTGCTATTAATGTTGATGCTTGTGCTACTAACTCTATTTCTTGTGAAGCATCCATTTTAAAGAAGAATGTTGAGCTAAGGGCTCAACTTAAATTGCTAACTAGAAATTATGAGATATTGGAAGAAAGCCATGAGAAGCTCTCGAGCTCTCATGAAGATCTTCTAGTATCCCATGATAAGCTAAAGTTAGCTCATGAGGCTATCGCTACCAAGGTAATATCTAGTGAGCCTCATGTGGACAATGGCACAACTTCTACTAAAAATGCTACAATGCCATGTGCTAGTCCTTGTAATTCTTCATCTCACACTAGTGGTAAATCATATGTTGAATTACATTTCGTGCCTAGTTGCTCTAACAATGAAGCCGCAACTTCCACTAGTACTTGTGTAGCTACTAACCTTGTAAGGAAGACTAAAGAGCACAAGGAACAAGTCGCTTCTTTGAAGAAAGATGTGGAGAAGCGTCATAAAGGGAAGGCCGCAGTTGACAACATGTTGAGTGTGCAAAAATCCCCAAATGACAAGAGTGGACTTGGATTCAACTCCAATATCAAGAACAAGTCCAAGAGTAGCAATAAGAAGGGCCAAGAACAAGTCAATCACTCGGCCAAGATTGTTTGCTTCAAGTGCAAAATTGAAGGGCATCATGTTAGGGATTGCCCAATGAAGAAGAAACCTCTTAGTGAGAGGCAACTAGGGAAGCGGCCTATTGTTCAATCTCATGCTCAACCTCGGGTTGAACAAAGGCCACCTCCTAAGAAGACTCAAGTCATTGCTCCTCAAGTTGAGGAGCCTATTAATAAGAAAGAAAAGTGTCGATATTGCTACTTATGCCGTGAGAAGGACCACCTGGATTCTTCATGCACAAACGGTACTCTATCCAACCCCATAATTATTGATGATGTTTATTCTCTTAGGAAGGATAGGGTTGGCAATGTGTTTGCCAAATATGTGGGAACTCAAAGTGGTGTCAAGAAAAGAACCATTTGGGTTGCCAAGCCTATTGTGACTAACCTCTTAGGACCCAACTTGGTTGGAGACCAACAAGCTCAAACTTGATCAATAGGTTGTGATGGAGGACATTGGAGACTTGGCTATCATTTGAATAATTAAGGGATCGTCATGGTTATATCTCATTTGGCCAAGTCAATTGGATTATCACATATCTATCTCATATCCAATGCTCCTTCTTGCGGTAACTTGTATTTAAATTATATATACATTGAAAGTTGCTTGCTCCCTAGCATGTGTTAGTTTTGTTCCTAGCATGTGCTTGTATATGTTGTGCTTATTACTTACCTTGAGCAATCAAGTTTGTGTATGTTAATGTGCGCTCCATATATGTGTAAACTTTGTGTTGAGTCCTTATTGGATCTTGTGTTGATTTCAATGGGCTCTTTTTGAGAGATTAATAGACTATCCCATTTTGGGGGAGTGATATGCTTTGTGCACTTCACTAACCTAAAAATGTGTGTATATGAGGAACACCACCTAGTATTGATATATCAAGATTATCTAGTAACTATGTGGTGTGTCATGCTCATGAGAAATTCAAATTCTATAATGTCCATTAATTATCTCTAGTTGATTTTATTTGCCTCTTGTTAAGAAGAAATGAACTATCACATTACGGGGGAGTAATAAGCTATGTGCATATTACAATCTTACAAAATGTGAACATTTAAGGTTTGCCACTTAGATTTGATATTGTAAATTATCTTATTCCTATGTGGCATATTAGCTCGAACAAGTTCCAATTTGCTTTTTAGCTATCTTTTTGTAACAGCCCCAGATTATTACCCTAAAATATGGGCCAAATTTTCACTTTTTGCTTTGCATTGCATCATGGCATACATATTCAAATTGCTATTGTTAAATAAAGCCACACTTGGGAAACATCTAAAAGGGAAGCAAAACCCTTCCCAAAAATTTCCAAACCAAATGCAAATGCTCAACTTGTCAACCAACTTGTTCTTGGACTTCCAAATTGTTTAGGAAGTTCCAAATGGACATGTTATAACCAATTCTCAAAAATCTAAGTTTTGTCAAACAGATAAATAAATTTGAGAATTCAATTTGGTTCAATTCAGATTCTAATTTTGGAAACCAAGTTAAACTTTCCAGAAATTCAAACTAAAATCATGGGGAGCTTCAATGTTAATGTTAGAGCCTCCATGAATATTTTCAGTATTTTTGGAAATGGTTAAGTGCTTCAAATAAATACAAATTGGAAATTGTCAAAAATGACTATATTTAAAAGATGTGAATGAAACTGAATTTAAACTTTTTATTTTGAAGCCAAACTTTTTGTGAAACTTCTAAGGGTGAAGAGGAGGCCACATGAATTTTTTCAGAATTTATAAAAATGCTTAAGTGCCTCTTTTAAATTGCCAAAGTTAGCTGCCGGACCACTTTGCAATTACAGAAAATAGAGGCAGGGGGTTTTTGTAAAAATCTTTTTCCCTCCTCTTCCACAGTGCCGACCATGGCCACTGGCGCCATGCCGTGGCCATGCCGCATGCTGCCGTCGCCCCACTCCCTCCTGGCCGTGCCCCCTGGTGGACGAGGACCCCCACCTGCTCCTCACCCCGTTCCCCACTTGCTGCTCCCTCGCCTGGCTCTCTCTATCCGAGCTCCTCCGCTCCCGCCATGGTGCCGAGCGTGCCGCCGTCGTCCCGGGCACTCTCGCGTAGATCGAAGCCAACCCGGAGCTCCGCCTCGAGCTCCTCTTCCTCCCAGCCCAAGGAATCGGGCCGGGAAGCCCCGGAGCCGACGAATTCATCCTCGACCGCTTCGACCTCGACCGACGCCGCCGATCTCGATTCCGTCAACGCCGTCCACCCCCGCCACCGTGGAGTGCACCCCAGCAACGAGGGTGAGCTCCTCTTTCTTTCTGGCTTCCTCCCGCTTCCCCTCTCCCTCTCCCGCGTGCTCGCCGTCGCCGTCTCCGCGTGCCGGCCTGGCACCGGACCGGATATTTTCGGGGACCGGAATATCCGGTTCGTGCAAATTTCTGCTAAGGACTAGAAATCGGCGGTACTGGTAGTTACCGGGTGTTTGCTACCGGATATTTCCAGGAACCTGAATATCCGGTATGAGGCAAAAATTTCTGCTAAGGACAAGAATATGGAGCTACTGGAGGTCACCGGATATTTGTCACCGGAGATTTCAACAGGGCACCGGAATATCCGGGAAACGGAATATCCGGGTTAGTTTTAAATTAAAATAAAACAAATGATATCTTTTAAACTATTCATTCAAATTTGGCAAACAAAATATCAATGTCATCAACACTTCAAATGCAATCAAACCATGCTAATATCAACTCATGATCACAAATATTTATTTGATGTTTTTATTAATTGTTTAAGCAAATTAAATTCAAATAATTATTTAATTTGCTGTTTATTCATCGGTACTCCGAAAATTACAAATAAGGTACCAAAATGATCGGAAGAACAAACCCTATCCATTCATGTCATGTTCATGCATATTTGAGCCACTTCTCTAATAATGTAATAATTATAAGTAATGTGGTCACTAAGATAAATATGGGGTGGTTTCCAAATAATTGCACTAATTATTCGGAACTCCATTTAATTTGCTAAATTAATTAAATGATGGTATCTTTGCATAAACTTGTCATGTCATCATGTGATTGTGCATTGCACATTGTCCTCTTGTGATTTATTTGTTCTTTTGTATTATTTTTTGGGTATCGATAGATTCCGGAGTCGAGGGTTCCCCTATCTACCCCGACGAGCATTACTACACGCCCCGGCAGCAAGGCAAGAGATAACCTAACCTTCTTGGCATCTAGCATCCAATTGTTTTACAAACTTATTTTATCCACCATAATATTGCATGCGATTCAAATGTCTCTTTTGATCAAGATGTAGAGTATCCTATGAATGCATGTTTAACCCCTGAACCATCACATGTTTCCCCTCCTATAAACCCTAGGTTTGATGTGTTGGCCGGAGACAAAGATATACTTGTTGTTATATATGCTTAGCCATGCTTAGTCAAATGATATATTTTTGTCCGGTGATTTAACTCCAGTATTATGAATGGTGGTGGAATGTTCGGACATGATGGTTACCTGTGGTGGATAATTAATTTGCTAAAAGGCTTGGATGAGTTGCCATCGGGGATGGTGTTTTGCCTCATTCTTGCCACCTAGGATGAAAGTGCTTTTAGCTAGAACCAAGAAACGAGCGTGCTGCCATTGGTGGGTGTATGGGCGCCTTACTAACTGAATAACTTGTGCGGGCGTATCCAAGGGTCCTCTAGTTCGGTTTTTCCATTTGGCGTGTGAGTGGAAAATATGATGTTGATGAGGATTTGTGTTTAGGACGTGGCGATGGGGCAGGGGCTGAAATAGGCTGGGTAAACTTGCCCTGTGGCCACTGATGACTCTTGGATAGTCTCACGCGAGGTAAAGGTTTACTATACGTGAAAGCGATGTCTGAGCTTATGGCATGATCGAGGTGTTGTGTGTCGATGATCCATTCCGAGCACACCTGCCAATGAGTTTTGGCCTGGGATTGGTAAACCCAGTAACCCTCGATTGTGTAGCATGACCGGTTACACAACGTTTCACTGTATAGTTCTGGGGTTGGGGCGCTACACTTTTGTCTCTTGTTTGTGTGAGTTTGCTTGGTGTGGTTTTTCTCTAATATGCATTTCCATACATTAGTTGAGAAACCATTTGTTCCATATTATTCTAACCATGGCCTTGCCGGTTGGTTTGAATAGTTGGAACTACCAACAAACTTTATTAAAATATGGTGTTTTATTTCTTATCTCTTGCCAAAAATATTTATTTTGACTCCCATTGGCTTCCTTGCCTCTTGCATGGATCCTAAATTTAAATTGGTAGTGTTTAGTGTTGTAAGTAAAATATGAAGAGTAACGATCCCTTGTGCGTGCATTTTGTATTCAAATGCAAATATCAAAGATAATGCATGAATCTTGGGGTAGTCCTTTTATTTAGAACACTATCCTATCTATCAATATTTGATCTTTTTAATTGGCATTTGATTTCTATCATATGTGTTTATCGAAGACAAATCTTTTTCTCGTGATGCTTTGTGCCATCATGAAAAGTGTAGAGGGCGTTTGGTTTATTTGGTGTAACCTTACTCTCTCTTGGGAGTCTTGCTTTCTCATTTCTTGCTTTATGCTTATCCTATAGAATGAGAAAACCCTTTGAGCATGTCTCTTTCTTTTATCTTATATGCTCATTGGCCTTGCCTAGGTACCTTCAATTGGTATTAATTGGAATTTAATATCTCCTCCATAGATATTTGTTTCAATTGATATTTATTGTGAGAATTTTGATACCTTATTACTTTAGTTGACTTTACTTGATTCCGGTCAAGTATTATCCTCTTCTTGGTATCCTGTCTCCTAGTTGGTATCTTATTTTTCAATTGGTGTCTTATCTCTCATGTGTTGTTTGATTTGACTCCTATTGATATCACACTTCATGTGTTGATGTGTTTTGGAATCAATCATATGTTGATTTGATTTTTCCTCAATCATGTGTTGATTTGGATTTTGATATAATTTGGACAACCTTTTTGTGTCACACTTTGGTGTGCTCTCTTCTTGGTTTACTTGCTGTTTTGTCCAAATTGTATCTCATTTGGTTCTTGTAAGTCCATGCATGCATATTTACTAGTATATTTATTTTATGGCATGCTAGTCTTTCTTGATCCAATATATAGGGGATACTCCACCAAATCCTAAATAGGCTAAGATGTGCATGAAATTCAATTTCATATCTATATGCACATATTTATGTGGAGTGTTTCCTATGTATTGTAGTGTATCTAACTACTATGGAACCCAATGAGTTTGGGAACCATGTTGTACTTGAATTTTGTTTTAGGTACAATGGAGATGCATTGGATGCTTGCCTCATTCATAAGGAAGGTGTTCTCACCATGTGATTATTGGAGTCAAGCTTTGATGATAAACAAAAATTCTCATCTTCATCATCACCAATGCTATTTCGGTAACAAGTATCTATCCCATGCATATTTTTCTTGTATTCAACCTTGTGTAGGTTGCCCCTTGGCATGAAAACTTTAAATGTGCAATTGTTGTGGTTTTGGCTTATTTCCTTCACTTGGTATATCTTTGTGATATTTGTGATGAAATTGCAAAAACCTTCCTACAATTGGAATTATTTCTTTGTGATACTTGTTGCCTATCTCAAAGCATTTCCACTATCTCTTGTTCCCTTAGTGATATGTGTGATGCATTTGATGTGTTTGAAGTTCATTTATATACAATGAGGTAAATTTGAGCTATGTGCTATGCTTTTAAGCAATAATCTTTTTTTGTATATTCATGACTTCCTTTTGGTTACCATAGTCTCCTTTCTTCGACCATTTTATATGTGCAAGTTTCTTTGTCGATGAATATCATTGTCTACTTAGAAACCTATACATATGAGAGAGGTCACCTTTTATTTGGTATCCTACTTTCTTTCAAGCCACCTTGTCTTTTATCTATAATTCTTTGGTGGCTCCAAGTTTGTATCGTGAGTGCTTGTTTTATTTCTATTCGCATCTTTGCGCACTCAGATTCTATTGAAGATTCTTCTCTTCATGCTCATCACGGTGAGTATGTTGATTTTGTTGGCTAAGTGTTCTCACTTACTCTTTGTTTTTTCGATTGGTTGTAATTTCCAATTGGTATCTTTGAGCTTGTGAATTTTTTTTTAAATCTTCTTTGTAAGTTGTGTGTGTCAATACTTGATATATAACTTATCTCCATTTGATTAAGACTATGTGTCTTACAAAATTAATTGTATTGTCACACACACATACTCTTGGTTGGAGCTTTATTGATAATTTCTTTTAATGTGTATCTCCTTATGGCTCAACCACATCTTTGGTGCAAGTGCTTTGTTTTGCTTTAATTTTTACATCCTTGCACTTGGTGAGTGTTCTAGATGATTTTGGGGGAGTGAGGAGTCCATATTTGTGTACTCCTCAATAGTGCATGAACATTGGGGAGCTTCTCTATTTTTATTTAGAACTCTCGGTTAGGATCTTCTTGATTGCTTTTCTCCTTTGTGGAGATGTTTAGAATGATTTCATCCTTTTGCAATCTTTGGATCCTCAATATAGTTTGATTTCCTCTATTATCCGTTAATGGATATGTGCATTTGATTTTACTCATATCTTGAGAAATGCATGCCTTATGGAGGACCTCATATTATATTGGCCTTCTAAATTTTCTTCCCATTTCGGCAATCGATGCCAATGGGGGGTAAGTTTAGAGGGTTTAAGGGAATTTGGTTTTATGCTTTTGTTGCATTTGCCTTTAATGCGCTTTGCATCCTTGCTTGTTTGTCTTGCAAGGTTGCTTTATTCATTATATAAACCCTCTTAAAAGGGATTGTCATCAATTAACAAAATGGGGGAGATTGAAAGTGCATGGTTGCCCCCATGTGTTGTTTTGGTAATTAATGACAATCTCTATGGACTAATATGTGCTTTGAGTTATATTTATAGTGTTGGTCCATAAGGAATGCTTGAACTCCATATGTTGGAGTCAAGGCTAAAAGAAGAAGATTATATGTTGATCAAGGCTAAGTGCAAGTTGATCAACATACAAGATAAGGGCATGTGAAAATATGCTAAAGAGTGTCTCTCCCATATTAGTGTATGGGGGAGCAATATGCGAGGCTTCACCGAGCGGAGCGTAAACAAACAAAGGTGATCCACTTGAGAGGAGATGAAGATCGTCATCATCTAGCTCAAGTGGAATGCGCAAGACAAAGAAAGGTGATCCACTCGAGAGGAGATCAAGATCGTCATCATCTAGCTCAAGTGGAATGCGCAAGGCAAAGGTATGATCTTGATAGGGTTTCTATTTTACCGGTCTCGCGGTGTAGTTGGGAGACCGGGTTTTAGGATAGGTAACCGTACTATCAAGAGAGGCTCTCAAGTGAGCTTTAGCGTATCGGTCGTAGAGAGCTCAAACCTTTGTATCCTTGGCATCATCTTTTTTGGTTCCTATTTGGATCTTATCGTGGTGTGGTATTGGTGCTTGTCGTGCTTGTCATGACAAGGCCATGATCACCGAAAACGGTTTTCATATGTGTCTCCTATTGAGTTTTCGGTGTCGGAGATTTTGCCGGTCCATCTATGCAGAAGGTTTCACTCTTCCATTTATTATCAAAATCTCCCTTGCTTGGTTTCAATATTTTCACTTGTTATTGGGTAGCATTTGTCGTACTCTTTCCAACAAAGTTGGTTTTATGTCATTCGGACTTCATTTGCAAAAGATATGGTTTTCCGGTTGTCAATTGAAAGGTTTTACCTTTCATCATTTGGTTTTACCATATCTTGTTGAAAAAGGATGTCTCTCTGCATAATCTTGTAGTGCTCGTTGTGACGATTCCAACGAGTCCAAGATTACCGAAAACGGAGTTCGTATGTGGAAGATATTGCGTTTTCGGTATCGGTCGTTTTTAAAACAGAAAAAGTAAAAGGAAAAGAAAAAAGCAGGCTGGCCGGCCCCCTGGCCGGCCTAGGCCGGGCTCCAGGCCGGGCGGCTCTGGGGGGTGGCCGGCCTCCCAGCCGGCCTAGGCCGGGCACCAGGCCGGTCGGCTCTGGGAGGTGGCCGGCCTCCCAGCCGGCCTTCCGGCCGGCCGGCCTAGGCCAGGCACCAGGCCGGGCGGCTCTGGGAGGTGGCCGGCCTCCCGGCCGGCCCCCAGGCCGGGCACCCTGCACACTGAAAAAGCTTCCCAACGGCCATATCTTTGGCCTCCTATTTAAGGGGTTTCTTCCCCAAAATAAACCCTAACCTTTTGCCAACCTCTTGAGCTATTTTCTCCCCTCCATTGTTGACCTTCTCAAGCTTGGCTTTCTCTCAATCTCTCCAATAGTTCTTGCTACTTTTTGAGAGAAAAGAGAGAGGAGATCTAGATCCTTGTTTCCACCGATTGATTTCTCCTCTAAGTGAGGGGAACACTTTGGATCTAGATATTTGGAGTTTCTTTGTGTTTCTCTTTTGTTCTTCCTCTCTAATCCCTCCCAAGCATTAGTTGCTTTGGTTGGATTCGGGTTGGAAAAACTTGATCACTTAGTGTGTTCTTGCCATTGCATTAGTTGCATCGGTTTGAGTTCTCCACGGTGATACGTAGAAGTAAAGTTGAGAAGCTTATTTCTCTTGGGTGCTTTGGTGCACTAGAGCTTGTTCCTCTAGGGCACATTGGGAGTCTTGGTGGCTCACGGGATTTGTTGGGAGCCTCCAATTAGGTTGTGGAGGGAGGCCCAACCTTGTTCTCTTCGGAGCTTTGGTAGCTACAAAGACATTGCCGGGAGCCACCAATTGAGTTGTGGTGTGTGCCTCGGTCTTGGGCATCGAGTCTTGGTGGCTCGGTGCATTTGGTGAAGACCCTCCAACTTGTGGAGTGAGCTTCATCCTTGTAAAGGTTCTAGTTGTCAACCTCAACGGCAACATAGTGACAAGTGTCTCGCCACATTGGTGGTAAGACACAACGGAGACACGGTGTGCCATATCAAGGCTACTCGGTGTTTCACATTGGTGAACACCGCGCCGCTCCAACGGAGACTAGCTTCCATTGGGAAGTGAACTTCGGGATAAATCATCGTCTCCAAGTGCCTCGGTATTTCTATACCCGAGCTTCTTACTTATGCTATTTACTTTGCGATAGACATCGAGCTTAAAGTCATATATCTTGCTATCACCTAGTTGATTATATTGCTTAGCATAAGTGTTGGTGTACATAGGTGAACCTAGCTAGTTTAGGTTTTGGCTTGATAAATTAACGTTAGTTTTATTCCGCATTTATTCAAGCCTTAACCGTAATAATTTTAAATCGCCTATTCACCCCCCCCCCCCCCCTCTAGGCGACATCTGTGTCCTTTCAATTGGTATCAGAGCGGGTTCTCTCTTTATAGTGCTTCACGGCCTAGAGAGTAAAAATATCGTCTAGTGGTTTAGTGCACAATGCCTCTTTAATATTCGATGGCACTAATTATAATGATTGGAGAAATCGCATGCTAAATTATTTTAGGGACATTGATCCATCTATAGAGCAAATCTTAGATATGGGTTTTCCTCCTCCAAAGGATCCGAAAAGATTATCTTTGGAGGGTGAGGAAAATTCTTATCTAGATGCTCAAGCTTCTAAAGTTGTTTTCATGTCTTTAAGAAATACAGTTGCCTTGTCGATCTCTCCTTATCGGAGTGCTCATGAGCTATGGACCAAGCTTCAAGACAATTATGGTGTGTCCATTAATAGTGAGAATGATTGTTCTCCCTCCATCTCCGGGCGTAATGAGTTCTCAACTTCTTCTACCTCACCTACATGTGGCAAGCTACAAAACAATGCAATGGTGAGTAGGGATAAATTTCGCAATGATGATAATGAGCTTCCATTAGAAATTGGTGGGGACGCGGAACTTGTTGGCCCAGTCCTGCGCCTCCAGGAAGAGCATGGAGACCTTGGCGGTGACCCATGACATCTCCAGCAGGCGGCTGGGTCCTTGGCCACGCACCGCAGCGCCACCACGGTGAGCGTCTCTGATGCCTCGACGGGGAAGGAGTCCTTGAGCATCCCCTCCCGAGAGCGTGGCGGTGCCCGGGAGGAGCTCGTAGGCGAGGAAGAGGGGGGCGTCGGGGGAGGCGGCGACGCCGTAGAGGCACGCGATGGCGGCGTGGTGGCAGTGGCGTTGGCCGAGCACAGCGTAGATGCGGCACAGCGGCAGTAGAGGGAGACTGGGGCGCGACGGCAGTCGCCGGGGACGGGCCGCACGACGCCGGTCAAGCGGGATGAAGGGGGGGGATGGGGCATGCCACATCGGACCTGCCAGGTGGGCCCAAGCTGTCAGAAAACGGGTTCAACTTGCTAAACGGCCGAATCAGTGCTCCGCGTCACGAAGCCCCAAAAATGGTAGTCACGTGTCATTTCCCTCAAAAATGGTAGTTATCTAACACATCTGCCCCAAATGTCGTAGTTTTCTGTCATTTTCTCACATGCTACCGTGAAAACAAAGGAATAAAAAAAACAAGTTTACCTTATGGGCAAATTGTCGAACACCTCTCAAGCAGGTGGGAGACGAGGGGTGGCCGTGCCCGAACTCGAGGTCGCGAGCTCGTCGGCCTGCGCGGATGCGTCCGGGTGTGCGCGCGGACACGGGCAGACGCGGCGAGCTCGTGCCAGAGGCGCCTGTGGACGAAGGCGGGACCTAGTGAGCTCCCGGCGGTGGCGAGGTGGAGCAGGTCGTGGCGGTGGAGAGGTGGCGAGGGGCGTGGGCGGGGCGGCGAACGACGGCCTGGCGCACCTGGGGGCTGCGACGCGCCTTCTCCCGCAACGGCGACGGCGTCCAGCGGGCTGAATCGGCTGGCAGCTACGCGGGCAGGGCGGAGCTCGATTCAGCAGGGTCGGACCTTGCACGGCTGGGGAAAGGTGCGACGGGGTGGCGGGGACGCTCGGGCAGCGTCAAGTCTATTTAGGTCGCAGCAACATCAATTGATTATCAACGACCTGTCTTGATTATGTCAAAGCAACAACTTAAGTAGATCACAGAAGATAACATCCATCCAGAATCGCCTGAACCAGACCACTGAAAACTGCACCTCACCTGTCACTAAGATTGGGAAGCCAAATCATGATGTTCTAAGAGATGTGAATGACTTAATGTTAGATATGATAATCCAGATATGCAATTTGGTCTTCAAAGCTGCATTCCAGTTGGCCAAACATCATGCTAATTTGTGAAAGCGAACGGATGTTTAACACGATGGAAGAGAACCACACACTTACACAGATCTGTGAGCTACAGAAGAGGTTTCATCAACTGTGACTTGACACCCCCGTAAATAGAACCAACAATAATAAGGTGAAACCAAATCAATCTACAAAGAAATGCCTCCATTACTCTATAACTAGATCTTCCTCTTCCAAATGGCCTGTTACAATTGATCTACAAAGAAACAGGTCATAAAGTCTGAACTTAAAATGGCAGACGGTATCGTGTTTTCAGCTGATCTTGGCATTTCATTAGAAATTGTGCTGCAAGTACAGGTCCTCCTGTGGTGAGGCCGGCCCGATCTCTTCCTCCAGTGACCGCAGACCATCTCCTATGCTGCTCCCGACGTTCCTCCCATCTGTGGTTGTTCGGCCATCCAGGTCAGCTTCCGATGCTGATGATTTCCTCCTCTGTGACGAGGTTACACTTGGAAACGTTATCCAAGATGGTGCCCTGTACTCAATCCGCTGGTCGTCCCCATCAACAAGCTCATTCTCTGAGCATGACTGGTTAGATGACCTCTGTGATACTTTCTTATTCATTCGGTTACTCCCAAGAACAACTTCAGTTGGCAGAATGGGCTGCTCAACGCATGGGCTACCCATCAGGAGTGCAAGTGCGCGCTCTAGAGACGTTGTCACCTTGTCCATGGAAGGCCGGTCTTTGCCTCGCATTCTGACACACTTGCACGCAACAGCTGCGATCTTCTTGAGAGCCTCCAGATCAGAGGGAGGAGATAAGGCTGGATCAAGGATGTCAGAAATGTCCCCAGCTTTGATCAACGGGGCTGCCCATTCAACAATATTCCCTTCCTCAAGCTGCATGTCAATGGCTTTCCTGCCACTTAGTATTTCCAGAAGAACAACTCCGAAGCTGTAGACATCGGACTTTGTTGTCAAGTAATGGAGACGGTAGTACTCAGGGTCAAGGTAGCCAAGTGTCCCTGCTGGCAGCTCAGAGAGTGGAGTGCCGCTGTCTACAGGGCCCATTATAGATAGACCAAAGTCGGCAACACGCGCATTGTGATCCTCATCAATCAATATGTTTGAGGACTTAATGTCTCGGTGGATAACCGGTGGACAAGCATAACCATGCAAGTACTCGATTCCCCGAGCAGCCTGGACAGCAATGGTAACCCGCCTGGTCCAATTCAGTTGCTTCTTTAAGTTTGAATCCTTGCCATGCAGATGCTGGTACAGAGATCCATGAGCCATGAACTCATAAACCAAAAGCCTCTCACTGCCGTCCTCACAGTAACCAAGAAGGTCGAGCAAATGTGCATGGTTGAGCCTGGAGAGGAGGTCAAGTTCAGTATGGAACTCCTTTGTGCTTTTCTTCGCATCCGATACTTTTATTGCACGCTTCACAGCAACGACAGTCCCATCTCTCAGGATGCCCTTGAATACACATGAAAAGCTGCCTTTGCCAACTTGTGAATCCTCCGAGAAGCCGCCGGTTGCCTGTTCTAATTCTCCATAGGAGAATTCCTGAGCTCTCCTGATCTTCAGATCATCCACGTCAGGCTGGATTTTTGTATTATCCTTTCGAAAAGAGTATGTTGTGCCCTTTACCATCCTCAGCGGGCTCTTTGAACATCGGCAATCTCGAAGCTTGTGCCGGACATATAGACAAGCAATGGCTGTCACAGTGAAAACCAATATGATAGCAAATGCAATCTCTGCCACAAAAATGCGCATCTGAAAGGCCATGAACTTATGATTCTTGGTCCGCTTCTGGGACGTGCAGACTGATGCGCACTCATCCGAGGCACACCTCGAGCAATCAAACTGGCACACACGGTCAGCCGTGGCATTGCAGGGTGATGACTCATAGGAGTCTTCCGAGCAGCCAGCACTGCAGGGCAAGCAGAGTCTAGAGTTTCCAGGCTTACACGCCTTGCTGCCGCCAACCTCACCATGGTCCACATACTCATAGTACCCAGGGCTGCATGCAGCAGATACACAAATCCCAGGGGATACAGCCATTGGCAGTGCCAATGGCCCACTATTGCCCCAGCACCTTGGCTTCAGCGATGTCTCAGCAGGCACTCCACAGGTAAAGTAATCCCCAGCAACTATAGCATACAACCTGAGACCTTTCGGTGCTGCCGTGCTGTTCTGAAGTTGGAAACCCCAGCAAGCTACTTGGTGATCAAGGCTCCTGATGCCACAAGCATGGAATCGCCCGCCGACGACAGAGACCATTGCATCCATCGGCACAATGCTCACGTCGCCTGTACCGATAGCACCGGTTGGTGAGACCTGTTGCATTTCCAAGCTCCTTCCCCAGCAGAACACTTGCGCATTCTCCAGCACCCCACAGACATGGTAACCGCCTGCTCCTATTGACTGGAACTTCACATTCCTCGGCGCCAGCCCAATCACGCCACTCACCGTTTCATCACCCCAGCAGAACACCGTCCTGTTCCGCGCAAACAAGCCACAATTGAAAACCGAACCAGCTGAGATGGTCGACACGGCTCCAGCGACGACATGTGTGGCAGTCATGTTGTATCCCCAGCAATCAATCAGTGATGTATCAGGATTAGCAGCACGAGGAGTCCCCTTGTCAGGCAATCGCAGAGCGCAAAGGTGGTTGTCCCCAGCACTGAGCTCAGAATACATGGCGCCCTCGACCATCGGCTGTGGCACCCCAATCTTGACATAGGCGTTGCTCCCCCAACAGTAAGGCTGGCTGGTGTCAACCAAGAGACCGCACGCGAACCCATCCCCCGCTGTGAGGCCGAGGAACGGGATCCTTAGGGGAGCACCGTAGACGACGGAGGCGTCCGCGCCGGAGCACGCGACCAGATGGGAGCCGTCCGAGCTGAGGCCGCAGAACACCGGGCCGTCCTCGCCGTAGGACACCGAGATGGATCCCATGGAGCCGAGGCCATAGGCAGAGGTCGGTAGCAAGACTAGGCAGCACAACGCGAGAGCTAGCACGGTGCCCATGCCTCGAAGCTTGGAGCTAATGCCGGAGAGATGCCTGCCAGGATTGCAAAATGTTAGGCCTTTTTCTTAGCTAACCCCGATCCCGACCGGTTCATCGATCTAGATCGGGGCTCCCCCGATTCGCTGTCGGATTCTCACTACAGGGTACAGAGCAGGAAATGCGTACCACGAATACCTTCGTCGGCGCAGTCGTCACCGTCGCCCCTCGGCCACCAGCTTGTCGGCGCCCCCTCCCCAGATGCCTGCCGACATTGGTGTCGTTGCTGAGGGAGGGCGGCGCAGAGGGACGTGGACGGCGGGTTGGAGAAGCTGGAAGTGGGCGGCGCCTCGGGGGCGGTGGAGCAGGGAGGCGGAGCGTCCTGGTATGGCGCGGCGGGGCGGGAGGAGCGCGGCGGAGGCGGCGAGGTAGAGGGGAGTGGAGACTGGAGAGGTGAGAAGAGGGACTGATGCCGTCACGTGGGCGGTCTCTTCTTTGTTTTTTTCCTCTCACTTCAAATAGAATCTTTTTTTTTTGTTTAACGGGAAAAGGTTAGGAAAGAGGGCGTGTGCTGCCTGCTGGGAGTGTTAAACAAAGACGAGAAAGGCGACGATACTTTTGCTTTTCCTAATCACAGTTCACAAGAACGGACTCAATCTCGTATTTGTTGGTTGTTGCTGGATTCTTGGGAGTATTCGATCTAGGGTTAGAACCGTCTACATGTTTTTCTTTTTTCTTTTTTTGAGACTTAAGCTCGTCCGATTAGATAGAATAGATGGTTATGTACAGTAATTTTTTTAGAAAAAACTCTTTTTACATGCAGAAAACAGAAAAATAAATCTTCCGGATCCTGCATGTGGGCGAAAGCCCGCAACGTCAACTCTTCCCGCACTAAATCTGCCACCTCCAATGAAGGGATCTCCTCGCTGCAGAAAAACCTCTAGTTCCTCTCCTTCCACATCCCCCACATCGAGAGGATGATGGCTCTGCTAGCTGCTGTCATCTAGGCAATCTCCGGCGACCTCTGTCGCGCCACCCCGGTCCCAGACGCCTTCTTCTTCCTGGATTTCTTCACGGAGAGGACAAGGTCATCGATGGCCGCCGCCTGGTCCGTGAGGAGGCCACCCCACAGAGCCAAGTAGTCCTACCGCAGGCGCTCTGAAGGGTTCGCCTCCTCAGGCCGCGAGCCGAGACGTCGCGCCACGGCCTCCATGGCCAGCTGCTCCATGTTGACACCTTCCGGGTGAAGCTTGGCGATCCTGCTGCTCCTTCGCACCGACGGGCCTCCACCTCCTTCCCGTGGTCCAACGTCGGTCATCGGCGTGCCCAAAACGGAGACCTCGATCGGCGCCATGATCTGGGCAAGGAAGCCCGACAAGGGGCACCGAGGTCTGATACATCTCCGACGTATCTATAATTTTTATGTTCCATGCTTGATTATATATCTGTTGCGATAAAAACGCGTCGCACGAACACGTCCTTGTGTACCCACGGAGCCGGGGAATGTACTCCGCAACTCGGCCCGTAGGAGGCCGACTTGTAGCGCGATACGCAAGACAACAAGCCGGCGCTTTAGAACTAGACGCCCCAGCCCCTCGGGAGGGACCCCGTCGGAGGAAGCCAGCGACGATTGGCTTGAGTTAAGCCGGGTTTGACCGCTCTCAACTCGGTTATCGATATTCGATGAACTCGTGCAAAGTCGTCGAATAACGGAAGTAGGAACAAGGGTTTGAGGGTAAAAAGTAGGGTTTGTATTGATTGTCGATTGTTTGCTTAATTTCAATCGGCCGTCACCTCCTACATATATATAGTGAGGCGGCTGGACTTTCCGTACAAGCAATTGTACTTCTACATGGATTACAACTCATGAAATAGGTCGGTTTTTACTTCTAAGCTAGGTAAGACTCCCGGTCGGGTTCGTGTTGGACATCTCCGATCCTTGGAAAGTCACCCTTTGTCTTCCGGGTTGAACCCGAACTCCTTTTGGCGCCACCGACTTCTGTTTTGGGCTTTGGCAAGTATTAAACTTCCTCACGTCCGGCTCCTCCGATGCGGCTTCTGGAATCTTCGAGTCTAACCTGCACCGGGTCCCAGGTTCTGCCTGCAACCGAGTCAACTTCTGCCGGGTCGTCATCCCAGGTCCTCTCTGAGTCATCTATTTCCTTTCGAGTGAGCTTGAACTGGTGACCCGATTTCTGACTAAATCGGGTTGATTTCCGCCAGGTTGACTTCTGCCGGGTCTTCATTTTCTTGAATGAACTTGAACCCGGGCTGTGGCTAAGCCGAGTTCAGGATAAGCCGGATTGGCTCCTGCCGGGTCGCCACCGAGTCGCCATTTCCTCCTGAATGAGCTTGAACCCGGGACCTGCCAAAAACGGGTGCTAACACATGCCCCCCTGTTTTCTAATAAAGCTTGCGTGCTAGAAAATATTCATTGTAGAAAATTTGTCTAAGGGCGATGCTTAAGCTCATCGGCCATATGTGCGGCTTATGCAATTTGCCACATGCTTGGGTGGAATTTTTTTAAGTACTTCCCATTGATAGCTCGGGGTAGTATGTCGCCCTCCAAAGTTTCCACCAGATATAAGTTGTCGGGTATAATCCTTACGACTCGAAGTGACCCTTCCCAACTCGGTGACCATTTCCCGAATTTTCGGCTTCTTGATCCGATCGGCAATATAACTTTCCAGACTAAGTCGCCGATTTGAAAATCCTTAAGCTGGACTCTCTTGTTATAAGCTTTTGCTACCCGCAACTTCTCCTCTCAATGTCTTTCAAAGCCTTGATACGTTTGTCGACTACTTCGTCTATATTGTCCATCATCAAATTGTGATAGTCCTCAGCCGACAAATCGTTTTGCTTAGCGAACATCAAAGCGGCCAGATTTACTTCTATCGGTAAAACGGCTTCTTGTCCATAAACTACTCGAAAGGAGTTACCTTGGTTGCACCATGCCTTGAAATCCGGTGAGCCCACAATGCCTCGGACAGTACTTCATGCCACCTCCTCGGGTAGTCCTGTACTTTCTTCTGATCAACTTGATCAGAATTTGTTGCTTGACTCGACTTGTCCATTGGCTTGAGCGTAATATGGAGATGAACTGAACATCTTGATCCCGAGTGATTCGGCAAACTGTTTCACCTCTTTAGCCATGAAGGAGGTACCTTGATCCGTAGTGAGAGTCTGCGGATACCGAATCTGTGAACAATATGCTCAGTAATAAATTGAATTACCTCTTTGTGGGTCATATTCCGGAGGGTACTGCTTCAGACCACTTGGTGAAATAATCAGTAGCAACCAGCACGAACCGATGCCTTTTGGATGAAGCCGTGTTAATCATACCAATGAAATCCAGTGCCCATCCTCGAAAAGGCCACGGCTTTACTACCGGATTAAGAAGTGAAGCCGGTGCTAACTGAATATCTCCGAATTTCTGGCATGCTTCGCACCCTTTGTAGTATCGGAAGAAGTCATTAATCATCGTCGGCCAATAGAACCCGGCTCGTCTGAGCATCCACTTCATCTTGTGAGCCGACTGATGTGCCCCGCATAATCCATCATGAACTTCTCCCACGGCAACCCGGGATTGATCTTCATCCAAGCACTTGAGAAGAAGATCATCAGCTGTTCGGCGATATAACTCGTCATCTATCAAGATATACTTAAAAGCAAGCCGCCGAACAGCCCTATCTGTTTTCTGACTCGGGTTCTTCAGATAATCAACAATAGGTGTCCTCCAATCAGCTGGCCGGGTTCCACCAAATTCCTCCGGAACTGAATTAGATAACCTGGCTTTCCCTCCACCATCCGAGTTAGATGACTCAGTTTTTTCCTCCAGCTTCCGAGTCATTGACGACAGCTAACATCGGCTTTTCTGCTGTGAAAAATACTCCTCTACTAACATGATAACCTGATGCTTGCTGTGCCAATTCATTGGTCAGCCAATTGTCCTGCCTGGAAACATGAGATATAGAAAAATAATCCAGGGTTGATATGATATCCAGGCACCTGTCGAGATATGTGTTGAGTGATCCACTATTGCATTGAAAGATCTTGGCTACTTGCTGGACGATAAGCAGTGAATCGCCATACGCCTCGACATGAGTTACCCCTACGTCCTTCAAAATTTCCAACCCGAATAGAAGAGCTTCGTATTCGGCTTCATTGTTAGTGCAAAAATAGTCTAAACGACAAGAGGCCTCAAAGATAGTATCGTGGGGCGAAATATACACAATGCCGACTCCTTGTCCACTACTGCAAACCGAGCCGTCAAAATAAAGTTTCCACGATACAGCCGATACAATATTCAAATCGGCTTCTTGCTCCAAGTCAATCCGATGTTCGACGATGAAGTCGGCTACAATCTAGCCTTTCATAGATTTGAGAGATTCATAGGCCAAATCATATTCAATCAACCCATACGCCCATTTGCCGATTCGTCCACTGAGAATCGGCCTATGTATCATGTGCTTGATGACATCGGTTTGACTAAGAACTTTGCACTCGCCAGATAAAAAATAATGGCGCAATTTTGTGCAAGTAAAATAAAGAGATAGGCACAACCTTTCTACAAATCTGTACCTGGACTCGGCATCTAGCAGTCGCCGACTCAGGTATGTAATTATGTACTCCTGTCCTTCGGCTTCTTTAGTTAAGGCTACTCCAATCACCTTTTCCTCGGCGGCAATGTAAAGCCGAAACGGTAGACCACGAGCCGGCTTCCTCAGAATTGGAGGTTTAGACAAACAGAGTTTTATTCTATCGAATGCCTCTTGCTGTCTTGCCCCCAGGTGAACTCGTCATCATTCTTGAGCCGAAGGATCTGTGTGAATGCATCAACCTTCCCAGACAAGTTAGTAATAAATCTCCTCAAATAATTTACCTTGCCTAGAAATTTCTGCATGTCCTTTATACAAGTCGGCGCCTGCACTTTTTGAATAGCTTCAATCTTTGCCGGGTCGATTTCTATTCCGGCTTCATGTATGATGAAACCAAGGAACTTTCCAGCCGACACGCCAAAGGCACACTTCAAAGGATTCATCTTGAGCCCGTACTTCCTCATTCTCTCAAACGCGAGTCGTAAGTCGGCCAAATGATTTAACTCGCCGTACGACTTGACAACTACGTCATCAATGTACACCTCCAGTACAACTCCAAGAAGATCATGGAATATTAAGTTCATCGCTCTTTGATATGTGGCACCAGCATTCTTCAACCCAAAGGTCATTACTGTCCACTCGAATAAACCAACGAACCCGGGGCAGCGAAACGTTGTTTTAGCCGAGTCCTCTTCGGCCATGAATATTTGATTATACCCCGCGTTTCCATCTAGAAAGCTGATGACTTTGTGTACTGAGGCATCATTGATAAGCATATCGGCTATTGGCATAGGATATTCATCCTTGGGCGTAGCTCGATTTAGATCTCTGAAGTCTATGCATGCCCTGATCTTACCGGATCCTTTCTTCTCGACCGGCACAATGTTGGAAATCCATTCGGCATACTTACAAGGCCGGATGAAGTTAGCTTTCAGGAGCCGGCCAATCTCTTCCTTGATCTGATCATATATTGCGGGGTTGAATTTGCGAGCCGGCTGTTTATGTGGTCTGAAGCCGGCTTTTATCGGTAACCGATGCTCAACGAGTTCTCGGCTTAACCCAGGCATCTCGTGGTACTCCCAAGCAAAGCAGTCCACGTATTCCCTTACTAGCGCGATTAACTCGAATTTATAATCGGCTTCTAGATTCCTGCTTACAAACGTCGGCCTGGGAATAATGCCATCCCCAATGTCTACTTCCTCGAGCGGGTCGGCCGACGTAAAGCCTTGTCCCAACTTATCCATGTCGTCTGGTTCTTCAATTGCCTCGCACATATCGTTCCTCTCTGCCCGATACTTGTCCAGACGCTTTTGCAGCCACTCATCGTTGGGATCCATTTATTTGAGTTGCAGCCGATTACCACCAATCGGCTTTAGAGATACTGGCACGAATCCGTCCCTGGTTGCACTCAGGAAATCGAACCCGGATAAATCACGCCCTGAAAGACATGTAGCATTTGAGTGTTGCCAATCAACAATGGATTTGGCTAAAGCAATACATGCCGAGTTGTCGGCATGAACGACCTCAATCTCATCATCGATCCATTGTACAAGTTGCTGGTGCATGGTGGATGGCATACACTGATTTGCATGGAGCCAATCACGTCCGAGTAGCACATTTTAATTCCCTTGCACCTCAGCAACAAAGAATGCAGTAGCCAAGGTTTTGCTTCCCACTGTGAGTTCCAAGCTGATGACTCCTTTGGCTTCCACTCCTTCTCCTCCTTCGAACCCGTTCAGTACCATGTTCGTCTTCATCAGATCATCATCCTCTAGCTGTAACTTCTTGAAGACAGAATACGGCATCAGGTTTACCACAGCACCTCCATCAACCATCATCCTGGTAACCGGCTTCCCATTGATATGTCCTTTGACATACAAAGGTTTTAGGTGCTTAACCGGTCCCTCAGGTTTCTCGAAGACGACATTCTTGGGTCCAAAGTTGAGTTGTGCTACTTCACCCTCTTCTTCTAGAGCACGGAATTCAGCAGGCAAATAATATACCATGTTAATATCCATACCTACCCGAGTCGGTGTTCCTTCATAATCCAGCAAATCTTCCTCTAGCAAATTTTCTGACTCGTCCGTCATTGATTCCAGCAACTCTATCTCACTATTTGATGGCTCCTTGATGGGCAAGTTCTCTGCCGAGTTCCCATCTGCCGACTCGTTTCTCGCCGACTCCAGTGTTTCGGAGTCATCCTCTGTCGGCTCCTCGCTCATCGAATTCTCTGCCGACTCCTCATTTGCCGACTCATTATCCGACTCGCCCTTTGCCGGCTCCTCCCCTGCTTCCAAGTCCGCTGCTTCAACTTCATCTGTCCATGATGAATAAGTAATGGCTGGTGTGGAACCCGGCTCCATCTTATTGCTTATAGCAAGACTCGGTGCAATCATCAAAGGAGTCGTCACAGGAGCCGGCTTTGGCACCCATGCTTGAACTGACACCATTGGCCTCTCAGCATTGAAGTCGGCGTCTCTAGCTTGCTCTGCTTTCTCCCGGTTCCTTGCCCTTTGCAGCTTCCGCTTCTGTGTCTTTGTTATACCTGGCGGGCACCATTTTGGCTGGGTATATTTTGGGTCCCGGGGCTTAGCTACCTCGGTTTGGCTGGATCCGGCTTCATGGTCACTGGATATTGCTTTAGGCATGATAGCAAGTATCGGCTTGTCATTTGTCGGCTCTGTAACCGGGTCCTTCAGTTTCAACACATGCGTCCCAATGACTAATGAGTTTCCCGGGATCATCCTCCTCTCTATGTCGGCTACCTTGGCTCCCTGCTCCTTGACTCGCCAATATGAGGAGTCACCAGGATAGACGAGTCGGCTTTGCATAGTTTGCCGGGTTACTTGACGCTTGGACGCCTTAGCCAACTCTTGATGCCGGTAGCTTCTCTCGGTAGATGGTGACCTCGGTCGCTTCCCATATTGCCGGGTTACCTTAGACCCGGCCTGGCGCACATACTTGTTCAGCAACATATCGAAGGTCGGCTTGATATTCTTTGGCTTGTATTCAACTTGATTCGTTTTCCATTTGCCGACTTCCGGGTTCTTGGGCTTCATGAACCGAGGTTGCCCTCCGAGTTCCGGATTCCGGTTTCCGGATTCTCTTGCTTGTGGTTGCTGCCCCCCGAGTGTGGAGTTCTTGACGGTGATCTTGATAACCTCCTTTCCATCGGGTTGCCGGGTCAACATGATCTCTCTCCTTACTTCCTTGACGCTGGCTTCTTTCCTGGGCTCACCAATAACCACGTTAGATTTGTTAGCGCCTTCGGCCGCTTCTGGCCGAAGAAAAACTTTCTTTCCCTCGAGATCTAGCACGTTCATTGGGAACGGCTGTGTGTCAATGGCCATGCCGGCAAAGCTTAATCGTCCATCGTTGAGGGCCGATTGAATCTGTCGATGAAAGACATTGCAATCATTAGTAACATGAGAGAAAGAGTTGTGATACTTGCAATAAGCACGTCACCTTAACTCATCAGGAGACGGCATAACATGGTTAACTCGGATCACTTTATCTTTTAACAAGGCGTCAAATATTCTATCACATTTGCCTACGTCAAAAGTGCACTTTACCTCATCATCCCGGTTTTACGAATCGGCTTTAGGTCATCACAAACAAAGGGTTTGGCCTTACTCGGCCAAACAAACTCGGCTACGTAGACATCGGTTTCATCACTGGAGTCGGCATCATATTCGATAGCATTAAGCCGACTCCTGCTCGTCCGATGCGAGTCTTTGGACTCGTTAACTCGGCTTTCATGAGCCAGAGCTCTCTCCTGAACCTGCCCGACAGAGGAGAACTCGTGTCCTTCTAGCTTTTCTTTGAGATACATCCTTAACCCGTTAAAAACTAAGTCGGCCATATCCCTCTCAGTTATCACCAAGCTATAACATCGATTTCTGGTGTTTCTAAATCTCTTGATATAATCGGATACCGATTCATCATGCTTCTGCCTAACCGATGTAAGATGAGACAACTTTAACTCGATTTCTCTAGCATAGAAGTGCTCATGAAACTTTTGCTCTAGGTGAAACCAAGTGTGTATAGAATTAGGAGCTAAAGAGCAGGTATGTCGGCGTTGATGCTCAGAGGTACATATTCCGGTTCCTTGATCGGCGCGGTTTTGCCTTGCCGATCCAACTTGAAGCTGGCCATGTACAACTCCTCATCTTCTTGCTCCCGCTTGAGTCGCAGTGCCTCGAACTCCTCGCTTCTCTTCTTCTTCCACTCGTTCAAGCCTTGGCGTTGTTCCTCCGACAAATCCTTGATGGTAGGCCTGATGATGTTGTCGGTGGTGATGTCAGACGGATCTGTAGCCTTGGAACCGGTCATTGCTGTCTGATTTAAGTTAAAAATCGTCCCCAACGGAGTCGCCAAAAAGTGTGTTGCGATAAAAATGCGTCACACGAACACGTCCTCGTGTACCCACGGAGCCGGGGGAGGTACAACGCAACTCGCCCTGTAGGAGGCCGACTTGTAGCGCGATACGCAAGACAACAAGCCGGCGCTTTTAGAACCAGACGCCCCAGCCCCTCGGGAGGGACCCCGTCGGAGGAAGCCGGCGACGATTGGCTGAGTTAAGCCTGGTTTGACTGCTCTCAACTCGGTTATCGATATTCGATGAACTCGTGCGAAGTCGCCGAATAACGGAAGCAGGAACAAGGTTTTGAGGGTAAAAAGTAGGGTTTGTATGGATTGTCGATTGTTTGCTTAATTTCAATCGGCCGTCGCCTCCTACATATATATAGTGAGGCGGCTGGACTTTCCGTACAAGCAATTGTACTTCTACACGGATTACAACTCATGAAATAGGTCGGTTTTTACTTCTAAGCTAGGTAAGACTCCCGGTCGGGTTCGTGCTGGACATCTCCGATCCTTGGAAAGTCACCCTTTGTCTTCCGGGTTGAACCCGAACTCCTTCTGGCGCCACCGACTTCTGTTTTGGGCTTTGGCAAGTATTAAACTTCCTCACGTCCGGCTCCTCCGATGCGGCTTCTGGAATCTTCAGGAATCTTCGAGTCTAACCTGCACCGGGTCCCAGGTTCTGCCTGCAACCAAGTCAACTTCTGTCGGGACGTCATCCTAGGTCCTCTCCGAGTCATCTATTTCCTTTCGAGTGAGCTTGAACTGGTGACCCGATTTCTGACTAAATCGGGTTGATTTCCGCCAGGTTGACTTCTGCCGGGTCTTCATTTTCTTGAATGAACTTGAACCCGGGCTGTGGCTAAGCCGAGTTCAGGCTAAGCCGGATTGGTTCCTGCCGGGTCGCCACCAAGTCGCCATTTCCTCCTGAATGATCTTGAACCCGGGACCTGCCAAAAACGGGTGCTAACAATATCAGTGCCACATGTTTTTATAATGTTTTTATATCATTTTGGCACGATTTATGGAACTAACCTATTAACAAGATGCCCAGTGCCAGTTCCTGTTTTCTGCTGTCTTTTTGTTTCAGAAAAGTTGTTCGGGGAAGTTTCTCGGAATCAGCTGGAAATTTACGTGAATGATTTTCACAAACTAACAAGTTCAGAGCCAGGAGGACGCCTGAGGGGGAGGCTCCCAGCCTCCAGACGCTCCCCAGGCGGGGCCCACACCTTGGCTGCGCCTGGGCCCCACCTGGTGCCCTCCGGCGCCGTCTCGAGTTGCCCTTTCGCCTATAAATTCGTCTTCGACCCGAAAACCCTAAATACCCGACCATATTTTCCAGAAGACGTCCGAACCCGCCGCCATCGCCAACCCTAGTCCGGGAGGGTTCTGCAACTCTTCCCAACACCCTGTCAGAGAGGGGAATCATCACCGGAGGCATCTACACCACCATGCCTGCCTCCGGAGTGATGCGTGAGTAGTCCACCACAGGATTACAAGTCCATAGCAGTAGCTAGATGGTTGTATCTCGTCCTTGTACTCCATTGCTTTGATCTTGTGAGCTGCCTATCAGGATCAAGATCATATTATCCGTAACTGCTCCATGATCGTGTTTGCATGGATCCGATTAATTGTGGAAATCATTACTTTTGTTCATCTATGTGTTATGTTTTATCTATGATCTTGCATGCTCTCAGATGCTAGTG
Source organism: Puccinellia tenuiflora (assembly GCA_012064385.1). NCBI lineage: Eukaryota > Viridiplantae > Streptophyta > Magnoliopsida > Poales > Poaceae > Puccinellia > Puccinellia tenuiflora. The sequence goes on from QRDG01000716.1 coordinate 215,759, forward strand.
GATGCTTTGGCCAAGTAATTGTTAGTGTCTTCAGAGCGGTTATTTATGCTAGATAGTGGGTTCATGCCTCTTTTTGTCTGAGCTTGGTTTGATAGAAACGATCAAGACTAAAGATGTGTTGTTGCCACTAGGGAGAAAACAGCGGTGTGATTTCCTTGTGTTATTTACATTGCTTACATTATGCACTTTGCTTATTGCAATGATCTGTTGCTTGCAACTTAATACTTCTGGGTGACATGCTGGATAGCAATCCCGGGGTGGATTATTAGTCATAGACGCAGTTGGATAACGGTCTATGTATTTTGACGTAATGCCCATATGAAAGAGCATGGTTGCCCCCATGTGTTGTTTTGGTAATTAATGACAATCTCTATGGACTAATGTGTGCTTTGAGTTATATTTGTAGTGTTGGTCCATAAGGAATGCTTGAACTCCATATGTTGGAGTCAAGGCTAAAAGAAGAAGATTATATGTTGATCAAGGCTAAGTGCAAGTTGATCAACATACAAGATAAGCGCATGTGAAGGTATGCGAAGAATAAGATTATATGTTGATCAAGGCTAAGTGCAAGTTGATCAACATACAAGATAAGGGCATGTGACGATATGCGAAAGAGTGTCTCTCCCATATTAGTGTATGGGGGAGCAATATGCGAGTCTTCACCAAGCGGAGCACAATCAAGAAAGGTGATCCACTTGAGAGTAGATCAAGATCGTCATCATCTAGCTCAAGTGGAATGCACAAGGAAAAGGTATGATCTTGATAGGGTTTCTATTTTACCGGTCTCGAGGTGTAGTTGGGAGACCGGGTTTTAGGATAGGTAACCGTACTATCAAGAGGGGCTCTCAAGTAAGCTTTAGCGTATCGGTCGTAGAGAGCTCAAACCTTTGCATCCTTGGCATCATCTTTATTGGTTCATATTTGGCTCTTATCGTGGTGTGGTATTGGTGCTTGTCGTGCTTGTCATGACAAGGCCAAGGTCACCGAAAACGTTTTTCATGTGTCTCCTCTTAAGTTTTTGGTGTCGGAGATTTTGGCGGTCCATCTATGCGGAAGGTTTCACTCTTCCATTTAGTAGCAAAATCTCCATTGCTTGGTTTCAATAATTTCACTTGTTATTGGGTAGCATTTCATTCGGACTTCATTTGCAAAAGATATGGTTTTCCGGTCTTCAATAGAAAGGTTTTACCTTCATCTTTTGGTTTTACCATATCCTTTTGAACAATGATGTTTCTATGCATAATATTGTAGGGCTCGTTGTGACGATTCCAACGAGTCCAAGATTATCGGAAACGGAGTTCGTATGTGGAAGTTATTGCGTTTTCGGTGTCGAACGTTCTTAGAAAGAAAATTAGAAGGTGTTGCCCTGGCTGGCCGGCCCCCTGGCCGGCCTAGGCCGGGCTGCAGGCCGGGTGCCTCTGGTGGGTGGCCGGCCCCCTGGCCGGCCCAGGCCGGGCTCCAGGCCGGGCGGCTCTGGGGGTGGCCGGCCCCCAGGCCGGCCCAGGCCGGCTCCCAGGCCAGGCTGCCCTGTGTGCCCTGCGGGAAGATCCCAGGCCGGCTCCCCGGCCGGCCTAGGCCGGCCACCAGGCCGGGCACCCTGCTGCTCCAACGGCTCCATTTTGGAGCCTCCTATTTAAGGGGTTTCTTCCCCAAATAAACTAAAACCTTTTGCCAACCTCTTGAGCTATTTTCTCCCCTCCATTGTTGACCTTCTCAAGCTTGGCTTTCTCTCAATCCCTCCAATAGTTCTTGCTAGTTTTTGAGGGAAAAGAGAGAGGAGATCTAGATCCTTGTTTCCACCAATTGATTTCTCCTCTAAGTGAGGGGAACACTTTGGATCTAGATCTTTGGAGTTTCTTGGTGTTTCTCCTTTGTTCTTCCTCTCAAATCCCTCCCAAGCATTAGTTGCTTTGGTTGGATTCGGGTTGGAAGAACTTGACCACTCAGTGTGTTCTTGCCATTGCATTAGTTGCATCGGTTTGAGTTCTCCACGGTGATACGTGGAAGTCGAAGTTGAGAAGCTTGTTACTCTTGGGTGCTTAGGTGCCCTAGAGCTTGTTCCTCTAGGGCATGTTGGTACCCTAGACGGTTGTTGATTTCTCGGAGTCTTGGTGGCTCACGGGATTTGTTGGGAGCCTCCAATTAGGTTGTGGAGGGTGGCCCAACCTTGTTGGTCTCGGAGCTTTGGTAGCTACGAAGACCTTGCCGGGAGCCACCAATTGAGTTGTGGTGTGTGCCCCGGCCTTGAAGCATCAAGTCTTGGCGGATCGGTGCATTTGGTGAAGACCCTCCAACTTGTGGAGTGTGCTTCATCCTTGTAAAGGTTCTAGTTGTCAACCTGAACGACAACATAGTGACAAGTGCCTCGCCACATTGGTGGTAAGACACAACGGAGATACGGTGTGCCATATCAAGGCTACTCGGTGTTTCACTTTGGTTAACACCGCGCCGCTCCAACGGAGACTAGCTTCCATTGGGAAGTGAACATCGGGATAAATCATCGTCTCCAAGTGCCTCAGTATTTCTATACCCGAGCTTACTACTTATGCTACTTACTTTGTGATAGCCATTGAGCTTGAAGTTATATATCTTGCTATCACCTAGTTGATTATATTGCTTAGCATAAGTTGTTGGTGCACATAGGTAAACCTAGCTAGTTTAGGTTTTGGCTTGATAAATTAAACGTTAGTTTTATTCCGCATTTATTCAAGCCTTAACCGTAATAATTTTAAATCGCCTATTCACCCCCCCTCTAGGCAACATCCGTGTCCTTTCAATTGGTATCAGAGCGGGTTCTCTATTTATAAGGCTTCACGGCCTAGAGAGTAAAGATGTCGTCTAGTGATTTAGTGCACAATGCCTCTTTAATATTCGATGGCACTAATTATGATGATTGGAGAAATCGCATGCTAAATTATTTTAGGGACATTAATCCATATATAGAGCAAATTCTAGATATGGGTTTTTCTCCTCCAAAGGATCCGAAAAGATTATCTTTAGAGGATGAGGAAAATTCTTATCTAGATGCTCAAGCTTCTAAAGTGGTTTTCATGTCTTTGAGAAATGCAGTTGCTTTGTCGATCTCTCCTTATCGGAATGTTCATGAGCTATGGACCAAGCTTCAAGACAAATATGGTGTGTCCATTGATAGTGGGAATGATTGTTTTCCCTCCACCTCCGGGCGTGATGAGTTCTCAACTTCTTCTACCTCACCTACATGTTGCAAGCCACAAAATAATGCAATGGTGAGTAGGGATAAATTTTGCAATGATGATAGTGAGCATCTTATAGATGATATTCATCTCTATCTTATTGCAATTATTTATCTTTAGACTTAAACACATCAAGCACTATAAATGTTTCACATGCTTGTGTTGATGGTCCTTGTTTATCTTCTAAATCGTCAAGTAATGATGATAATGAAAATAATAATGATGATGAAGATAGTGAAGATGAGGATAATAGTTTTGACTCTCTTATGAATAAGAGTGGAATGGTTCAACGTGCTCTTCATAAGAATAAAAATGCTCATGATAGTTTCATAGAATTCATAACTACCTTTGTTGGGTACAAGCAAGAAAAAGATGATTTGGAAACTAGTCTTGATGAATCTCTTAGCCGTGAACGTGACTATGCGAACACGATTGCGGATCTTGAGGAAGCTCTAGAAGAAGAACAAACCACCAAGAAATCTCTTGATAAGACATTTACTCTAGAGTTATCTAAAGTAAATGAAACCCATGATAGAGCTCTCAAGGTGGCTAATGATTTTAAAATAAAAAATGATAAGCTTGTTGTTGAAATTGTTAGACTCCTTTGAGGCTAATGAGAAATTTGAAAAGGATGTCAAGTCCTTGGAAGATTCTCTTGCACATCTCACTAAGTCCCATGATCAACTCCAAGCTCAATTGCTAAAAGAGCTTCCAACTTGTTCTCCCATTGCTATTAATGTTGATGCTTGTGCTACTAATTCTATTTCTTGTGAAGCATCCATTTTAAAGGAGAATGTTGAGCTAAGGGCTCAACTTAAATTGCTAACTAGCAATTATGAGATATTGGAAGAAAGCCATGAGAATCTCTCGAGCTCTCATGAAGATCTTCTAGTATCTCATGATAAGCTAAAGTTAGATCATGAGGCTATCGCTACCAAGGTAATATCTAGTGAGCCTCATGTGGACAATGGCACAACTTCTACTAAAAATGCTATAATGCCATGTGCTAGTCCTTGTAATTCTTGATCTCACACTAGTGGTAAATCATATGTTGAATTATATTTCGTGCCTAGTTGCTCTAACAATGAAGCCTCAACTTCCACTAGTACTTGTGTAGCTACTAACCTTGTAGGTAGGACTAAAGAGCACAAGGCACAAGCCACTTCTTTGAAGAAAGATGTGGAGAAGCGTCATAAAGGGAAGGCCACACTTGACAACATGTTGAGTGTGCAAAAATCCCCCAATGACAAGAGTGGACTTGGATTCAACTCCAATATCAAGAACAAGTCCAAGAGTAGCAATAAGAAGGGCCAAGAACAAGTCAATCACTCGGCCAAGATTGTTTGCTTCAAGTGCAAAGTTGAAGGGCACAATGTTAGGGATTTCCCAATGAAGAAGAAGCCTCTTAGTGAGAAGCAACTAGGGAAGCGGCCTATTGTTCAATCTCATGCTCAAACTCGAGTTGAACAAGGGCCACCTCCTAAGAAGACTCAAGGCATTGCTCCTCAAGTTGAGGAGCCTATTAAGAAGAAAGAAAAGAGTCGATATTGCTACTTATGCTGTGAGAAGGGCCACTTGGCTTCTTCATGCACTAATGGTACTCTATCCAACCCCATAATAATTGATGATGTTTATTCTCTTAGGAAGGATAGAGTTGGCAATGTGTTTGCCAAATATGTGGGGACTCAAAGTGGTGTCAAGAAAAGAACCATTTGGGTTGCCAAGCCTATTGTGACTAACCTCTTAGGACCCAACTTGGTTGGGGACCAACAAGCTCAAACTTGATCAATAGGTTGTGATGGAGGACATTGGCGACTTGGCTATCATTTGAAGAATTAAGGGATCTTCATGGTTATATCTCATTTAGCCAAGTCAATTGGATTATCACATATCTATCTCATATCCAATGCTCCTTCTTGCGGTAACTTATATTTAAATTACATATACATTCAAAGTTGCTTGCTCCCTTGCATTTGTTAGTTTTGTTCCTAGCATGTGCTTGTATATGTTGTGCTTATTACTTACCTTGAGCAATCAAGTTTGTGTATGTTAATGTGCGCTCCATATATGTGTAAACTTTGTGTTGAGTCTTTATTGGATCTTGTGTTGATTTCAATGGGCTCTTTTGAGAGATTAATGGACTATCCCATTTTGGGGGAGTGATATGCTTTGTGCACTTCACTAACCTAAAAATGTGTGTATATGAGGAACACCACCTAGTATTGATATATCAAGATTATCTAGTAACTTTATGGTGTGTCATGCTCATGAGAAATTCAAATTCTATAATGTCCATTAATTATCTCTAGTTGATTTTATTTGCCTCTTGTTAATAAGAAATGAATTATCACATTGTGGGGGAGCAATACGCTATGTGCATATTACAATCCCATAAAATGTGAACATTTGAGGTTTTGCCACTTAGATTTGATATTGTAAATTATCTTATTTCTATGTGGCATATTAGCTCGAACAAGTTCCAATTTGCTTTTTAGCTATCCTTTAGCTCTTGTTTGTGTGAGTTTGCTTGGTATGGTTTCTCTCTAATATGCATTCCTATATATTATTTGAGAAACCATTTGTTCCATATTATTCTAACCATGGCCTTGCCGGTTGGTTTGAATAGTTGGAACTACCAAGAAACCTTATTCAAATATGGTGTTTTATTTCTTATCTCTTGCCATATGTTTTATCTTGTGAGGATATTCATGGATACCTCTATCACCGGGAAAATAATTCCAAATGGTCACTGTCCTTGGACAATCCATATTTATGTTTGTGATAGAATATTTTTGATTATCCTTACATTGGCATTGGCTTTTATTTGCCCCATCTCTTGCCAAAATATTTATTTTGACTCCCATTGGCTTCCTTGCCTCTTGCATGGATCCTAAATTTAAATTGGTAGTGTTTAGTGTTGTAAATAAAATATGAAGAGTAATGATCCCTTGTGCGTGCATTTTGTATTCAAATGCAAATATCAAAGATAATGCATGAATCTTGGGGGAGTCCTTTTATTTAGAACACTATCCTATCTATCAATATTTGATCCTTTCAATTGGCATTTGATTTCTATCGTATGTGTTTATGGAAGACAAATCTTTTTCTCTTGATGCTTTGTGCCATCATGAAAAGTGTAGAGGGTGCTTGGTTTATTTAGTGTAACCTTGCTCTCTCTTGGGAGTCTTGCTTTCTCATTTCTTGTTTTATGTTTATCCTATAGAATGAGAAATCCCTTTGAGCATGTTTCTTTCTTTTATCTTATATGCTCATTGTCCTTGCCTAGGTACCTCCAATTGGTATTAATTGGAATTTAATATCTCCTTCATAGATATTTGTTTCAATTGATATTTATTGTAGGAATTTTGATACCTTGTTACTCTATTCTACTTTACTTGATTCCGGTCAAGTATTATCCTCTTCTTGATATCTTTTCTCCTAGTTGGTATCTTATTTTCAATTGGTGTCTTATCGATCATAGGTTGCTTTGATTCGATTCCTTTTGATATCACACTTCATATGTTGATGTGTTTTGGAATCAATCATATGTTGATTTGATTTTTCCTCAATCATGTGTTGATTTGGATTTTGATATAATTTGGACAACCTTTTTGTGTCACACTTTGGTGTGCTCTCTTCTTGGTTTACTTGGTGTTTTGTCCAAATTGTATCTCGTTTGGTTCTTAAAAGACTTTGTATGTATATCCTTTAACATATATATTATATGGCATGCCTGTCTTTCTTGATCCAATATATAGGGAATACTCCACCGAATCCTAAATCGGCTAAGATGTGCATGAAATTCAATTTCACATCTATATGCACATATTTATGTGGAGTATGTCCTATGTATTGTAGTTCATGTAACTACTATGGGACCCAATGAGTTTGGGAACCATATTGTAGATACATTGGATGCTTGCCTCACTCATAAGGAAGGTGTTCTCACCGTGTGATCATTGGAGTCAAGCTTTGATGATAAACAAAATTCTTGAAAGGACACGGATGTCGCCTAGAGGGGGGGGGGGTGAATAGGCGATTTAAAATTATTACGGTTAAGGCTTGAATAAATGCGGAATAAAACTAACGTTTAATTTATCAAGCCAAAACCTAAACTAGCTAGGTTCACCTATGTGCACCAACAACTTATGCTAAGCAATATAATCAACTAGGTGATAGCAATATATATGACTTTAAGCTCAATGTCTATCGCAAAGTAAATAGCATAAGTAAGAAGCTCGGGTATAGAAATACCGAGGCACTTGGAGACGATGATTTATCCCGAAGTTCACTTCCCAATGGAAGCTAGTCTCCGTTGGAGCGGCGCGGTGTTCACCAATGTGAAACACCGAGTAGCTTTGATATGGCACACCGTATCTCCGTTGTGTCTTACCACCAATGTGGCGAGGCACTTGTCACTATGTTGCCGTTGAGGTTGACAACTAGAACCTTTACAAGGATGAAGCTCACTCCACAAGTTGGAGGGTCTTCACCAAATGCACCGAGCCACCAAGACTCGATGCCCAAGGCCGAGGCACACACCACAACTCAATTGGTGGCTCCCGACAATGTCTTCGTAGCTACCAAAGCTCTGAAGCGAACAAGGTTGGGCCTCCCCCCACAACCTAATTGGAGGCTCCCAACAAATCCCGTGAGCCACCAAGACTCCGAGAAATCAACAACCGTCTAGGGTACCAACGTGCCCTAGAGGAACAAGCTCTAGGGCACCCAAGCACCCAAGAGTAATAAGCTTCTCAACTTCACTTTCCACGAATCACCATAGAGAACTCAAACCGATGCAACTAATGCAATGGCAAGAACACACTAAGTGGTCAAGTCCTTCTCTCCGAAATCCAACAAAAGCAACTAATGCTATGGAGGGATTTAAGAGGAAGAACAAGGAGAAAAACACAAAGAAACTCCAAGACCTAAATCAAAGATGTTCCCCTCACTTAGAGGAGATATGGTTTGGTGGAATAATAGATCTAGGCCTTCTCCTTCAATCCTCCAAAGATCAACGAGTTTGGGTGGAGGGATTGGGAGATCTATGTGTTTTGAGCTCTTGCAACAATGGAGGAGAGAGAGGGGAAAACGTGGTCTAGAGTTCCCTTCAAAAGGTAGAAGACAACCCCTTTTAAAGGGTGGGGAAAAGTGACCGTTTGAAGGGGTTTTCTTGCCTGCGCAGAGAGGCCGGCCCCAAGGCCGGCCTGGAATATTCACGCGCAGGGAGGCCAGCCTTGGGCCCGGCCTAGGCCGGCTTGCCAGCTTCCGAGGCCGGCCTGGTGCCCGAGACGGCCAGCCTTGAGCCCGACCTTGAGCTCGGCAAGGCTGGCAAAACTGCAAAAACGTTCGATACCGAAAACGCGATAACTTTTGTATCCGGACTCCGTTTTCGATGATCTTGGGCTCGTTGGAATCACCACAACGAGCACTACAAGATTATGCATAGAAACATCATTGTAAAACATGGGAGGGTAAAACCAAATGGGGAAATGTTAGATCACTCTCTAGATGAATAACCGGTAAACCCCCAAAATCAAAAACGCAATAAGTCTTTCATACGAAATCCGTTTTTGATGAACTTGAGCTTGTATTGAAGATCAAGACAAGCTCTAAAACCCACATAAGAATAGGCAATGGAGATTTTGGTATGGGTAGGAAGGTGTGAACCTTTCCTTACTAGTGAATCGGCAAAATCTCCACCACCGAAAACGCAATAGACGATGCAACGAAATCCGTTTTCGGCGAACTTGGTCTTGTCATGACAAGCACGACAAGAACCAAGACCACACCACGATAAGATCCAAATAAGAACCAATAAAGATGATTGCAAGAATGCAAGGATGCAAAGTTTTGAGCTCTCTACGACCGATACGCTAAAGCTCACTTGAGAGCCCCTCTTGATAGTACGGTTACCTATCCTAAAACCCGGTCTCCCAACTACACCGCGAGACCGGTAAAATAGAGACCCTATCAAGATCATACCTTTGCCTTGCGCATTCCACTTGAGCTAGATGATGATGATCTTGATCTTCTCTCAAGTAGATCACCTTTCTTTGCCTTGCGCATTCCACTTGAGGTAGATGATGACGATCTTGATCTCCTCTCAAGTGGATCACCTTTCTTGATTACGCTCCGCTCGGTGAAGCCTCGCATATTGCTCCCCCATACACCAATATGGGAGAGACACTCTTTCGCATATCTTCACATGCCCTTATCTTCTATGTTGATCAATTTGCACTTAGCCTTGATCAACATATAATCTTCTTCTTTTAGCCTTGACTCCAACATATGGAGTTCAAGCATTCCTTATGGACCAACACTACAAATATAACTCAAAGCACACATTAGTCCATAGATATTGTCATTAATTACCAAAACAACACATGGGGCAACCATGCACTTTCAATCTCCCCCATTTTGGTAATTGATGACAATTCCTTTTAAGAGGGTTTATATAATGAATATAGCAACCTTGCAAGACAAACAAGCAAGGATGCAAAGCGCATTAAAGGAAAATGCAACAAAAGCATAAAACCCAAATTCCCTTAAACCCTCTAAAACTTCTCCCCCATTGGCATCGATTGCCGAAATGGGAAGGAAAATTTAGAAGGCCAATATAATATGAGTTCCTCCACCAGGTATGCATTTTTCAAGATATGAGTGAAATCAAATGCACATATCCATTGACGGATAATAGAGGAAATAAAACTATATTGAGAATCCAAAGATTGCAAAAGGATGAAATAATTCTAAACATCTCCACAAAGAAGAAAAGCAATCAAGAAGATCCTAACCGAGAGTTCTAAATAAAATAGAGAAGCTCCCCAATGTTCATGCAGTATTGAGGAGTGCACAAATATGGAATCCTCACTCCCCCAAAATCATCTAGAACACTCACCAAGTGCAAGGATGTAAAAATTAAAGCAAAGAAAATCACTTGCACCAAAGATGTGGTTGAGCCATAAGGAGATACTAATTAAAAGAAATTATCAATAAAGGCCCAACCAAGAGTATGTGTGTGTGACAAGACAATTAATTTGGTAAGACACATAGTCTTAATCAAATGGAGATAAGTTATATATCAAGTATTGACACACACAACTTACAAAGAAGATTTTTAAAAATAATGTTCACAAGCTCAAAGATACCAATTGGAAATTACAACCAATCGAAAAAAAAACAAAGAGCAAGTGAGAACATTTAGCCAACAAAATCAACATACTCATCGTGATGAGCATGAAGAGAAGAATCTTCAATAGAATGTGAGTGCGCAAAGGTGCGAATAGAAATAAGACAAGCACTCACGAGACAAACTTGGAGCCACCAAACAATTATAGATAAAAGACAAGGTGGCTTGAAAGAAAGTAGGATACCAAATAAAAGGTGACCTCTCTCATATGTATAGGTTTCTAAGTAGACAATGATATTCATTGACAAAGAAACTTGCACATATAAAATGGTCGAAGAAAGGAGACTATGGTAACCAAAAGGAAGTCATGAATATACAAAAAGAGATTATTGCTTAAAAGCATAGCACATAGCTCAAATTTATCTCATTGTATATAAATGAACTTCAAACACATCAAATGCATCACACATATCACTAAGGGAACATGAGATAGTGGAAATGCTTTGAGATAGGCAACAAGTATCACAAATAAATAATACCAATTGAAGGAAGGTTTTTGCAATTTCATCACAAATATCACAAAGATATACCAAGTGAAGGAAATAAGCCAAAACCACAACAATTGCACATTTAAAGTTTTCATGCCAAGGGGCAACCTACACAAGGTTGAATACAAGAAAAATATGCATGGGATAGATACTTGTTACCGATATGCATTGGTGATGACGAAGATGATCTTTTGTTAGTCATCATAGCTTGACTCCTAAAATCACATGGTGAGACCACTTTCCTTATGAATGAGGCAAGCATCCAACGCTTCTCAATTGTACCTAAAACATAATTCAAGTACAATATGGTTCCCAAACTCATTGGGTTCCATAGTAGTTAGATACACTACAATACATAGGAAACACTCCACATAAATATGTGCATATAGATATGAAATTGAATTTCATGCACATCTTAGCCGATTTAGGATTTGGTGGAGTATCCCCTATATATTGGATCAAGAAAGACTAGCATGCCATAAAATAAATATACTAGTAAATATGCATGCATGGACTTAGAAGAACCAAATGAGCTACAATTTGGACAAAACACCAAGTAAACCAAGAAGAGAGCACACCAAAGTGTGACACAAAAAGGTTGTCCAAATTATATCAAAATCCAAATCAACACATGATTGAGAAAATAATCAAATCAACATGTGATTGATTCCAAAACACATCAACACATGAAGTGTGATATCAATAGGAATCAAATCAAACAACACATGAGAGATAAGACACCAATTGAAAAATAAGATACCAACTAGGAGACAAGATACCAAGAAGAGGATAATACTTGACCGGAATCAAGTAAAGTAAAATAAAGTAATAAGGTATCAAAATTCTCACAATAAATATCAATTGAAACAAATATCTATGGAGGAGATATTAAATTCCAATTAATACCAATTGAAGGTACCTAGGCAAGGCCAATGAGCATATAAGATGAAAGAAAGAGACATGCTCAAAGGGTTTTCTCATTCTATAGGATAAACATAAAACAAGAAATGAGAAAGCAAGACTCCCAAAAGGGAGCAAGGTTACACTAAATAAACCAAGCATCCTTTACACTTTTCATGATGGCACAAAGCATCAAGAGAAAAAGATTTTTCTTCCATAAATACATATGATAGAAATCAAATGCCAATTGAAAGGATCAAATATTGATAGATATGATAGTGTTCATATAAAAAGGAATGCTCCCCCAACATTCATGCATTATTTTGATATTTGCATTTGAATACAAAATGCATGCACAAGGGATCATTACTCTTCATATTTTATTTACAACACTAAACACTACCAATTTGAAAATTAGGATCCATGCAAGAGGCAAGGAAGGCAAAGAGAGTCAAAATAAATATTTTGGCAATAGATGGGGCAACTAAAAGCCAATGCCAATGTAAGGATAATCAAAAATATTCTACCACAAACATAAATATGGATTGTCCAAGGACAGTGACCATTTGGAATTATTTTCCCGGTGATAGAGGTATCCAAGAATATCCTCACAAGATAAAACTTATGGCAAGAGATAAGAAATAAAACACCATATTTAAATAAGGTTTGTTGGTAGTTCCAACCATTCAAACCAACCGGTAAGGCCATAGTTGGAATAATATGGAGCAAATGGTTTCTCAAATAATATATAGGGATGCATATTAGAGGTTAGTCACAATAGGCTTGGCAACCCAAATGGTTCAAATGGTTTCTTAATTCTTCAAATGATAGCCAAGTTGCCAATGTCCTCCATCACAACCTATTGATCAAGTTTGAGCTTGTTGGTCCCCAACCAAGTTGGGTCCTAAGAGGTTAGTCACAATAGGCTTGGCAACCCAAATGGTTCTTTTCTTGACACCACTTTGAGTTCCCACATATTTGGCAAACACATTGCCAACCCTATCCTTCCTAAGAGAATAAACATCATCAATTATTATGGGGTTGGATAGAGTACCATTAGTGCATGAAGAAGCCAAGTGGCCCTTCTCACGACATAAGTAGCAATATCGACTCTTTTCTTTCTTCTTAATAGGCTCCTCAACTTGAGGAGCAATGACTTGAGTCTTCTTAGGAGGTGGCCTTTGTTCAACCCGAGGTTGAGCAAGAGATTTAACAAAAGGCCGCTTCCCTAGTTGCTTCTCACTAAGAGGCTTCTTCTTCATTGGGCAATCCCTAACATGATGCCCTTCAAGTTTGCACTTGAAGCAAACAATCTTGGCCGAGTGATTGACTTGTTCTTGGCCCTTCTTATTGCTACTCTTGGGCTTGTTCTTGATATTGGAGTTGAATCCAAGTCCACTCTTGTCATTGGGGGATTTTTGCACACTCAACATGTTGTCAAATGTGGCCTTCCCTTTATGACGCTTCTCCACATCTTTCTTCAAAGAAGTGGCTTGTGCCTTGGGCTCTTTAGTCTTCCCTACAAGGTTCGTAGCTACACAAGTACTAGTGGAAGTTGAGGCTTCATTGTTAGAGCAACTAGGCACGAAATGTAATTCAACATATGATTTACCACTAGTGTGAGATGAAGAATTACAAGGACTAGCACATGGCATTGTAGCATTTTTAGTAGAAGTTGTGCCATTGTCCACATGAGGCTCACTAGATATTACCTTGGTAGCGATAGCCTCATGAGCTAACTTTAGCTTATCATGAGATACTAGAAGATCTTCATGAGAGCTCGAGAGCTTCTCATGGCTTTCTTCTAATATCTCATAATTGCTAGTTAGCAATTTAAGTTGAGCCCTTAGCTCAACATTCTCCTTTAAAATGGATGCTTCACAAGAAATATAGTTAGTAGCACAAGCATCAACATTAATAGCAATGGGAGAACAAGTAGGAAGCTCTTTTAGTAATTGAGCTTGGAGTTGATCATGAGACTTAGTGAGATGTGCAAGAGAATCTTCCAAGGACTTGACATCCTTTTCAAATTTCAAATTAGCCTCAAGAAGTCTAACAATTTCAACAACAAGCTCTTCATTTTTTATTTTAAAATCATTAGCCACCTTGAGAGCTCTATCATGGGTTTCATTTACTTTAGATGACTCTAGAGTAAGTGTCTCGTCAAGAGATTTCTTGGTGGTTTGTTCTTCTTCAAGAGCTTCCTCAAGATCCGCAATCGTGTTCGCATAATCACGTTCGTGGCTAAGACTTTCATTTTCATGAGCCTCCAAATTTTCAATAGTAAGCCCTCGCTCAACAAGGGTGCTCATGATTTCATGTAGGTTCTCACAAGCATTTTCATTCTTTGAAAGAGCATTAAGAACCATTAGACCTTTCTTATTAAAGTAAGCATCATCTTCTTCATTATCATCATTATTGTCATGATCATCACTACTTGACGATTTAGAAGATATGTAAGGACTATCAACACAAGCATGTGAAACATTAATAGTTCTAGATGTGTTTAAGTCCAAAGATAAATCATTGCAATAAGATAGAGATGAAATATCATCTATAGGAAGCTCACTATCATCATTGCGAAATTTATCCCTACTCACCATTGCATTATTTTGTGGCTTGCCACATGTAGGTGAGGTAGAAGAAGTTGAGAACTCATTACGCCCGGAGATGGAGGGAGAACAATCATTCTCACTATCAATGGACACACCATAATTGTCTTGAAGCTTGGTCCATAGCTCGTGAGCACTCCGATAAGGAGAGATCGACAAGGCAACTGCATTTCTTAAAGACATGAAAACAACTTTAGAAGCTTGAGCATCTAGATAAGAATTTTCCTCATCCTCCAAAGATAATATTTTCGGATCCTTTGGAGGAGGAAAACCCATATCTAAGATTTGCTCTATAGATGGATCAATGTCCCTAAAATAAGTTAGCATGTGATTTCTCCAATCATTATAATTAGTGACATCGAATATTAAAAAGGCATTGTGCACTAAACCACTAGACGACATCTTTACTCTCTAGGCTTTGAAGCCCTATAAAGAGAGAACCCGCTCTGATACCAATTGAAAGGACACGGATGTCGCCTAGAGGGGGGGTGAATAGGCGACATCCGTGTCCTTTCAATTCTCATCTTCATCATCACCAATGCTATATCGGTAACAAGTATCTATCCCATGCATATCTTTCTTGTATTCAACCTTGTGTAGGTTGCATCTTGGCATGAAAACTTTAATGTGTAATTGCTGTGGTTTTGGCTTATTTCCTTCACTTGGTATATCTTTGTGATATTTGTGATGAAATTGCTAAAACCTTTCCATCAATTGGTATTATTTCTTTGTGATACTTGTTGCCTATCTCAAAGCATTTCCACTATCTCTTGTTCCCTTAGTGATATGTGTGATGCATTTGATGTGTTTGAAGTTCATTTATATACAATGAGATAAATTTGAGCTATGTGCTATGCTTTTAAGCAATAATCTATTTTTGTATATTCATGACTTCCTTTGCTTACCATGGTCTCCTTTTCTTCGACCATTTTATATGTGTAAGTTTCTTTGTCGATGTATATCATTAATGATTTGTCTACTTAGAAACCTATACATATGAGAGAGGTCACCTTTTATTTGGTATCCTATTTTCTTTCAAGCCACCTTGTCTTTTATCTATAATTATTTGGTGGCTCCAAGTTTGTCTCGTGAGTGCTTGTCTTATTTCTATTCGCATCTTTGCGCACTCACATTTTATTGAAGATTCTTCTCTTCATGCTTATCACGGTGAGTATGTTGATTTTGTTGGCTAAATGTTCCTACTAGCTCTTGGTTTTTTCGATTGGTTTTAATTTCCAATTGGTATCCTTGAGCTTGTGAACATTTTTTTTTTGAAAAATCTTCTTTGAAAGGTGTGTGTGTCAATACTTGATATATAACTTATCTCCATTTGGTTAAGACTATGTATCTTACCAAATTAATTGTCTTGTCACACACACATACTCTTGGTTGGGCCTTTATTGATAGTTTCTCTTAATTGGTATCTCCTTATGGCTCAACCACATCTTTGGTGCAAGTGATCTGTTTTGCTTTAATTTTTACAGCCTTGCACTTGGTGAGTGTTCTAGATGATTTTGGGGGAGTGAGGATTCCATATTTGTGCACTCCTCAATAGTGCATGAACATTGGGGAGCTTCTCTATTTTTATTTAGAACTCTCGGTTAGGATCTTCTTGATTGCTTTTCTTCTTTGTGGAGATGTTTAGAATGATTTCATCCTTTTGCAATCTTTGGATCCTGAATATAGTTTGATTTCCTCTATTATTCGTCAATGGATATGTGCATTTGATTTCACTCATATATTGAGAAATGTATACCTTGTGGAGGAACTCATATTATATTGGCCTTCTAAATTTTTCTTCCCATTTTGGCAATCGATGCCAATGGGGGCGAAGTTTTAGAGGGTTTAAGGGAATTTGGTTTTATGCTTTCGTTTGGTTCTTAAGCATTTGCCTCTCATGCTCATGCATCCTTGTCTTGCAAGGTTGCTTAATTCATTATATAAACCCTCTCAAAAGGGATTGTCATCAATTACCAAAATGGGGGAGATTGAAAGAGCATGGTTGCCCCCATGTGTTGTTTTGGTAATTAATGACAATCTCTATGGACTAATGTGTGCTTTGAGTTATATTTGTAGTGTTGGTCCATAAGGAATGCTTGAACTCCATATGTTGGAGTCAAGGCTAAAAAAAGAAGATTATATGTTGATCAAGGCTAAGTGCAAGTTGATCAACATACAAGATAAGCGCATGTGAAGGTATGCGAAGAAGAAGATTATATGTTGATCAAGGCTAAGTGCAAGTTGATCAACATACAAGATAAGGGCATGTGAAGATATGCGAAAGAGTGTCTCTCCCATATTAGTGTATGGGGGAGCAATATGCGAGACTTCACCAAGCGGAGCACAATCAAGAAAGGTGATCCACTTGAGAGTAGATCAAGATCGTCATCATCTAGCTCAAGTGGAATGCGCAAGGAAAAGGTATGATCTTGATAGGGTTTTTATTTTACCGGTCTCGAGGTGTAGTTGGGAGACCGGGTTTTAGGATAGGTAACCGTACTATCAAGAGGGGCTCTCAAGTAAGCTTTAGCGTATCGGTCGTAGAGAGCTCAAACCTTTGCATCCTTGCCATCATCTTTATTGGTTCATATTTGGCTCTTATCGTGGTGTGGTATTGGTGCTTGTCGTGCTTGTCATGACAAGGCCAAGGTCACCGAAAACGGTTTTCATGTGTCTCCTCTTAAGTTTTCGGTGTCGGAGATTTTGCCGGTCCATCTATGCGGAAGGTTTCACTCTTCCATTTAGTAGCAAAATCTCCCTTGCTTGGTTTCAATAATTTCACTTGTTATTGGGTAGCATTTCATTCGGACTTCATTTGCAAAAGATATGGTTTTCCGGTCTTTAATAGAAAGGTTTTACCTTTCATCTTTTGGTTTTACCATATCCTTTTGAACAATGATGTTTCTATGCATAATATTGTAGGGCTCGTTGTGACGATTCCAACGAGTCCAAGATTATCGGAAACGGAGTTCGTATGTGGAAGTTATTGCGTTTTCGGTGTCGAACGTTCTTAGAAAGAAAATTAGAAGGCGTCGCCCTGGCTGGCCAGCCCCCTGGCCGGCCTAGGCCGGGCTGCAGGCCGGGTGCCTCTGGTGGGTGGCCGGCCCCCTGGCCGGCCCAGGCCGGGCTCCAGGCCGGGCGGCTCAGGGGGGTGGCCGGCCCCCTGGCCGGCACAGGCCGGGCGGCTCTGGGGGGTGGCCGGCTCCCAGGCCAGGCTGCCCTGTGTGCCCTGCGGGAAGATCCCAGGCCGGCTCCCCGGCCGGCCTAGGCCGGCCACCAGGCCGGGCACCCTGCTGCTCCAACGGCTCCATTTTGGAGCCTCCTATTTAAGGGGTTTCTTCCCCAAATAAACTAAAAACTTTTGCCAACCTCTTGAGCTATTTTCTCCCCTCCATTGTTGACCTTCTCAAGCTTGGCTTTCTCTCAATCCCTCCAATAGTTCTTGCTAGTTTTTGAGGGAAAAGAGAGAGGAGATCTAGATCCTTGTTTCCACCAATTGATTTCTCCTCTAAGTGAGGGGAACACTTTGGATCTAGATCTATGGAGTTTCTTGGTGTTTCTCCTTTGTTCTTCCTCTCAAATCCCTCCCAAGCATTAGTTGCTTTGGTTGGATTCGGGTTGGAAGAACTTGACCACTCAGTGTGTTCTTTTGCATCGGTTTGAGTTCTCCATGGTGATACGTGGAAGTCGAAGTTGAGAAGCTTGTTACTCTTGGGTGCTTTGGTGCCCTAGAGCTTGTTCCTCTAGGGCACGTTGGTACCCTAGACGGTTGTTGATTTCTCGGAGTCTTGGTGGCTCACGGGATTTGTTGGGAGCCTCCAATTAGGTTGTGGAGGGTGGCCCAACCTTGTTGATCTCGGAGCTTTGGTAGCTACGAAGACATTGCCGGGAGCCACCAATTGAGTTGTGGTGTGTGCCCCGGCCTTGAAGCATCAAGTCTTGGCGGCTCGGTGCATTTGGTGAAGACCCTCCAACTTGTGGAGTGTGCTTCATCCTTGTAAAGGTTCTATTTGTCAACCTCAACACAACATAGTGACAAGTGCCTCGCCACATTGGTGGTAAGACACAATGGAGATACGGTGTGCCATATCAAGGCTACTCGGTGTTTCACTTTGGTGAACACCGCGCTGCTCCAACGGAGACTAGCTTCCATTGGGAAGTGAACTTCGGGATAAATCATCGTCTCCAAGTGCCTCGGTATTTCTATTCCCGAGCTTACTACTTATGCTACTTGCTTTGTGATAGCCATTGAGCTTGAAGTTATATATATTGCTATCACCTAGTTGATTATATTGCTTAGCATAAGTTGTTGGTGCACATAGGTAAACCTAGCTAGTTTAGGTTTTGGCTCGATAAATTAAATGTTAGTTTTATTCCGCATTTATTCAAGCCTTAACCGTAATAATTTTAAATCGCCTATTCACCACCCCTCTAGGCGACATCCGTGTCTTTTCACCATATTAGATGAAACGGTGAACTATATTGTTTTATGTTAGCATTGTTGTGCGCCTACAATTCTGTCAATGGTCATGCGGTAATTTGTTTACCCATCATGTATATCTTTTGGAGAGACACCACTAATGAACTGTGGACCCTGGTCCTATTTTGCTACATTGTTTACAACCGTTCTAATAGCTTCTCATCATCATTTGCTCGCTGGTCATATTTCACTCTTATCATATTTTACATCTGCACAATTAATCCTTTGTGTTCGGCAAGCCGGAGAGATTGACAACCTCTCTATTTCGTTGGGGCAAAGTACTTGTTTGTGATTGTGTGCAGGTCCGCGTTAATCTACAAGCGCCAGAGTAGATTGACACCTCGCTAAGCCTTCTCCAAGTCCTACTGGATCTGACAACCTTGGTTTTGTAATCAAGGGAAAATGCTGCTTTGCTGCATCATACCTTCCTCTTGGGGTTCCCCAGTGAACGTGTGATCGACGTCATCAAGGTGCGCCCCTCTCCAGGTCCTGCTGACCAGAGCCGGCCTTCCACGACATGACGACGTCCTCCTCAAACTGCTGCCCGGCCTCCTCCTGATCTGTCAGCAAAACGGCGTCCACACCGAGGTCGCCAACGCCCACATCCTTGTCCAGCTCCACGACCTGCTCATCAAGGTTGGCAAGGCATCTCTCCCCCTCAGCACTCTCAGCTACCTCCTCCACGCTGTCATGTCCCCTACCGCTGATCACCTCCCCTGTCACTGCCGGTGAAAGCTGCACCTGCACCTCCTTCACAATCGCCTCGCGGTCCAAAGAGGGAGCAGCCCCCTCAGCCTGCTTGCCGCTGGGAGAGCCCGACATCATGCCAACAAGGTCATGGAAGATCTCCCCCACCGGATTGGTCGCAATCCTAGGGGAGTAGCAACCAAAGAGGTCGGAACCACCATCTGCGCAACCAGTACCGAACCCAGCAAGCGGAGGCGGGGTAGCCGCCGACCACACCATAGTCGGCTCCATCGAGAGCCTCGCCAGAGCAGCCTCAGTCCACTCCAGCACGCTCTCCAGACGCTCCATCAAGCCTTGCACAGATGCGGCTTTCACCTCCAGTTGTGACACGAGCACCGCCATCTCTTCCGTAGCGCGGGCGAGGCGGGAGTCGGTGGCGGGAGCGACGATCTCGGCCCAGGAAGTGGAGTCGTCGGGGCGGCCAGCGACGATCTCCCGCGAAGTGGAGGCGAAGAGCTCGTCCTCCTTCGGCCCCTCCGACAGGTCATGAGGCGCCATGAGGACGTCACAGAAGGAGCGCAGAGGGGAGACGGGCATGGCAGAGCACCTGCTGGCAGGAGCGGCGAAGTGCAGCTCCAAGCCAGGTGCCCTGGGCGGTGGCACTTCCAACAGACACGCTGATTCCGGCAGTCAATGGCAAAGTGCTTGCGTCTTAAACAACGGAAGTAGCGCCCCCTCATCCTCCTAAGGTGAAGCTGGCGCCGCGCCAGGCCATCTGCAGAACCCACGGCTCCGCCCCGAGGCCGGTCACCACGAGCTCCACCCCCGTCCCGTCGCCACCAATGCGGCGGACGGACGGGCTCCCACCCATCCAGTCCCCGCGTCGCGCCATGCCTCGCCCCAGAACTTGAAGGCGTGGAGGAGACGGCACCCACCGGAGAGCAAAAAGGGCGCGGCTTACCTCGGGGAGGGAGCCAAGAGGAGGAGGTGGCGGCCACCTACCCGCAGCGGCCATGGAGCCATACAGACCCCGCAGAGGCAAGGAGCCTGAACTGAAGGCACCCTGACCGTCCCCACGGTGCAGCGGCGGGACGTAGCGGTCTGATGGTAGATATTGATAAGTTGGGCGGTGCCCAAGCGAAGGCGGAATTGTAGATAGTAGCAGTTTTCCCTCGTTTAGCGAACCGAGGTTTATCGAACCAGTAGCACTTTGAAATCAACAACGAGGTGAATGTTGAAGATCTCTGGCGCTTGACCTTCAACAGACGTGGACCTGCACACACTCAACCAAAATACTTTGCCCCCAACGGCGGAAAGGTTGTCAATCTTTCCGGTCTCGCAGAAAACAAAGCGGTTAATTGTATGATGAAATAGATAAAATATGAAAAGTGACCAGAGGAGTAATGATGATTAAAAGCAAGTAAATGAGGTTGTAAACAATGTAAAAAGATGGACCGGGGGCCATGGGTTCACTAGTGGAGTCTCTCAAGTAAATAAAATATGCATGTGATGGGTGAACGAATTACAGCTAGGCAATTGACAAGATCATGACACAAACCCAATTTAGCTATGACAAAAAGGACATGATAATATTTATGGAGGCATCACGATAAGAAACAAAGACCGTTGAGTCCAACTGCGTCTTTGTCTAAAATGTCCACCGTGGGATCGCTATCCAGCCTGTCACCCAACGGTATTAAGTTGCAAGCAACAGACAATTGCATTAAGTAAAGTGCATGAAGTAAGCAATACTAATATCAAAAGAGACATTAACACCGCTGTTTTACCCTTAGTAGCAACAGCACACCCTCGCCCTTAGACGTTTCTGTCACTCGTGCCCAGGAACAAAAGGGGGCGTGAACCCACTATCTAGCATAAATACCCTCTCTTGGAGATACACACAATCACTTGGACAAAGTAACTATGCACATCGGAGAGCATGCAAGAACATAAATTACTCATATAAGAATCATGCACAATCTGAACATAACTTCATAATCCATCGGATCCTATCAAACACATCACATAGCATTACAATATACGATCTTGATCATGTTAGGCAGCTCACAAGATCATAAGACATGAAGCACAAGAGAGAGAGACTACCAACTAGCTACTGCCATGGACCCGTAGTCCAAGGTGAGACTACTCACAAATCATACCGGAGGAAGGCATGACGATAAAGAGCCCTCCGGGATCGATCTCCCCTCCGACAGAGTGCCGGGATCAGCTTCAGATTGGACCCCGAACTAGGGTTTTCGGTGACGGCGCGTCGGGGTCGAGTTTCTGGAAAATAATCACCGCCCTCACGTTTTTAGGTTAAAAGGGATTTTATAGGCGTCGGAGGGGGCCGAGGGGGTGCCCCAGGAGCAGGGGCGGGCCCCACCCGCGGGTCCTAGGGGGGCCGCGGCAGGAGGCCGCCTGCGCCCTGTGGGTGGCCCCTCAGGCTCCCCTTTGGTCTTCGGGTGTCTTATTTCGCATAAAAAATCTCCGTAAATTTTCGTCCAATTCCGAGAATATTTCCAGAAGTAAATTTTCTAAAATACAAAAATAGCAAAAACAGGGAACTAGCTCTGGGCATCTTGTCAATAGGTTAGTCCGACAAAATGCATAAAAATGATATAAATAACAGTAAAAACATGTGACAATATCACAAAACTAGCATGGATCACTCAAAAATTATAGATACATTTGAGATGTATCACGGTCCCCGGACCAGACTGATGACGTGGATCACACGTTCGCTGAGGAACTCCAAAAGCAAGGTATGATGCAGCAAAGCAGCAGTTTCCCTTGATTATAAAACCAAGATTGTCAGATCCAGTGGGACTTGAAGAAGGCTCAGCGAGGTGTCAATCTACTCTGGTGCTTGTAGATTAACGCGGACCTGCACACAATCACAAACAAGTACTTTGCCCCAACGAATCAGAGAGGTTGTCAATCTCTCCGGCTTACCGAACACAAAGGATTAATTATGCAGATGTAAAATATGATGAGAGTGAAATATGACCAGCGAGCAAATGATGATGAAAAGCGATTAGAACGGTTGTAAACAATGTAGGAAAATAGAACCGGGGTCCACAGTTCACTAGAGGTGTCTCTCCAAAAGATATACATCATGGGTAAACAAATTATAGCATGACAATTGACAGAATTGTGGGCGCACATCATAAAACAATATAGTTCACCGTTTCATCTAATATGGGCATTACGTCAAAATACATAGACCGTTATCCAACTGCGTCTATGACTAATAATTCACCCCGGAATCGCTATCCAGCATGTCACCCAGAAATATTAAGTTGCAAGCAATAGATCATTGCAATAAGCAAAGTGCATAATGTAAGTAATGTAAATAACACAAGGAAATCACACCGCTGTTTTCTCCCTAGTGGCAACAGCACATCTTTAGTCTTGATCGTTTCTGTCAACCCGAGCTCAGACAAAAAGAGGCATGAACCCACTATCTAGCATAAATACTCTCTCTGAAGACAATAACAATTACTTGGCCAAAGCATCCACTAGCATCGGAGAGCATGCAAGATCATAGATAAAACATAACACATAGATGAACAAAAATAATGATTTCCACAATTCATCGGATCCAAGCAAACACAATCATGTAGCAGTTACAGATAATATGATCTTGATCATGATAGACAGCTTACAAGATCTAAGCAATGGAGTATAAGGAGGAGAGATAACCATCTAGCTATTGCTATGGACCCGTAGTCCTGTGGTGGACTACTCACGCATCACTCCGGAGGCAGGCATGGTGGTGTAGATGCCTTCGGTCACAATTCCCCTCTCCGGCAGGGTGCCGGGAAGAGCTGCAGAACCCTCCCGAATTAGGGTTGGCGATGGTACATTTTCCCTCGAATACTGAAAGTACATTCTCTGAAGCTCCTTAATTTATATTTTCCCTCGAATACGGTTGGATTAATCGGTAGCATGCCATGTCTATTACAATGTAGAGATTCTTCAGTTTATATGTCAAATACAAATAGCAGTAATTTATATTTTCCAATTGCACTTTACCTCTTTTTTGGATGTCTACGATCTGCATACAATCCTACAAAGAAGTGTAAAATGATGCATATAAATCATCATCGCTCCATTTAGAAGCAGAACATGAATTTTGCAATAATAGAGACAAATCAAAAGAAAACAAGAGAAAACACAGTAATATCCATCTACCGTAACTCCGTAAGGCAGTATCAGCAGATCAAAAACATCAATCCTACCAATAAATTCTACCCCGCGACACTTGAAAAGAACGTGAAATCAAAACAGAGCGTGATTTATGTTGATCCATTAGTAGTCGGATCTGGAATTTCAATTCCTTATTTTCTGAACCACTTGAGTTGTAGACAAAACTACTCGAACGTTATACAAACTCCTGTTGATGGCGTATTTGGCTAGTGAGTTTGCACAATGGGCCAAATTAATTAAAATTATTATTGGATGACACATATATTTGGACTTGTTGTTTAGTTCAAAATGCAGGTTTGCGAGAACCCAGTACAAACATGAGGATGATAGATTAAGCGTACAAAGTTATTGACTCAAGTCAAATATGTGAAATTTTGCATGAGCCATCAGTAAGCTAGGACAAATCCGTGGCGGATTCTGGGATATACTGAGCTGGCTGCCTATGATAATTCCTATGAAGTTTCAGGCTATCAAACAAGGAAACGTGCAACAAGGAAAATTAATTCTGTTTGGTGATGCATGAGTATGAGATTTTATTAGCTGGACAATTACATGGATTATTTGTTGGACTTGCGGCTACCGATCGAGGACAAATCCGGGGAGGTTTGAGATATAGGCTGAGCTGAAACATAGGCACGTAGGACAAGTCCTAACAAGACTCGATCGAGTACCAGGCTGAAGACGTGTGAATCATAGACTTTAAATCATGTACGGGGAAGTGCATCACGGTTTCCATGTTTGTACCAAGATTAGCTAGGCCGGATTGATTAGAGATTAGGAATATTATATTCGGCTTACGTGCGAAGTAAACATTTCGTGTCCTGCTCTGTACGCCAAAGACCAGGCTACCATTGTGAGGAAAAGAGAACCAATAGTTATTCATCAAAAACCAATCTATCTTTTATCGTTCTTATTTTCTTTATCGTTTCTTCTCCTGCCGATCCTAGCATACCTAGGGTTTGGTTCATCTTTGTCGTTTTGCGCTGAAAAGCGGTCGTCTCTCCTCTACGAAAGCGAGGAGATCTTTGTTGCTTTGCTCGGAAAGCAATCGGTTCGTCGTCACGAAAGTACGACGGTTATCGTGGTGTTTTGCGGCAATTTTGCGTGGCAACAACTCCAAGATATTGTAAAACTGAAATCAAAACAGAATGTGATTTATGTTGATCCATTAGTTTTTTTAGATGAAAAGGGCAAAGCCCCAGTTCCATTGCAGCAACGAAACTTAGATTTTTTACAGACCACTTTTACAGCACTCGGGGGAAACAGCAAGCTCACTGCCCCAGAACATGCAAAATAAGTTCTCAAAGCTCACATAAAACCAGGTGGAGCTAACCTAAACAACCCCACCAAAGCCAACATAGGCACTGAAATCAGCATTAAACTTTTTGCAGCATATAACAAGACACCTAAACAAACACATCAGTCGAACTACTAACACCAGGACGACAGAGGAGCAACATCACATAAACTTCCATTCACCATCTTCCTCCACCATCACCCATTGCGCATCCTCCAGAGTGTTTGCAAACATAAGTGTCTTCTCCTCCCAGGTATCATCTTTAATACACTTTGGGGCAAATTTCGCACGTTTGAAACTTGGCCGGGAGATCTTAACAGGTTCCCTCATCCTGGATCTGGCCAGGTCAAGCATGGAGGGCTTCGAGCTAGTGCTCCCAGCTCCTCCGCATACCTTGCCATTTGCATTTTCGCATCCCCTGAGAGTAAAATCTGCCACTGGGAAAGAAAATAAGCCACTTTCCTCCAGACAGCCTGCATACCCAACCAGATATCACCATTAAAACACAAACCATCCCTAATAGTCCATAATGCCCACATACAAGCAGCATGAACAACATTCACCACTTTGTTACTAGATTCTCCTAACCATAAGTTAGCAATTCTAGTAAAGGAGGCAGGAATAACACTCTTCCCTGTCATTCTGCTCACATGTGTCCATACCACATTAGCTACCACACAGTCAAATAACAAATGACAACATGATTCATTTTCAGAGCAAAATAAACAGGAAAGATCTTCCACCCTCTGTCTTTTGAGTAAGTTGTCTCTAGTGAGTAACTTATTATGCGCAACAAGCCAGAGGAAGAAGTGGATCTTAGGTGGAACTTTAATTTTCCACAAAGCATGAACATGAGTGGGGATAATCCCCCTAAAATTTACCACAGCATACATAGACCTGACAGAGAAAACACCCTAGGATTCAAATTTCCAAAGGATATTATCTTCCTCATTACTAAGCTGAATAGTTTCAGCAATACTAACCAAATCATACCATCTAAGGAGCAACTGCTAGTCAAAACATCTCCTAAAGGTGAGTTTTATCAGGTTGTCCTCTCTAACCTCACAGACCGTAGCATTTTGTTCATTACATAGGATATATAAATCCCAGAATTGAACAGCAAGACTAGTTTCCCCAAACCAATGATCACACCAAAATTTAAATTTTTTGCCATTCCCAATTTTCCACTGGTACCCCATTTTAGCTGCATTAGCAGCCCTAAGGACCCCTTTCCAGAAAGGAGAAACCCCTTGCTCACTACAATAAAAGATATTGGGGGAGTTCACATTGTACTTGTGATCAATAATTTGCTTCCACAACTTATTATCCTCCAAATTATACTTTTTAACCCAAGAAGCAAGTAAGCACATATTCATTTCTGCCAAATTAGGGATGCCTAGCCCCCCATACTCCTTTTTCTGTGCAACCAGGCCCCAATTAGCTAAATGATACTTATGATGACCCTCATAATAATCCCAGAGACAGTGAGCCATCTGAGAATTAATCAAGGCTATTGCCCATTTAGGGAATTTGATGACACTCATAAGATAGATAGGAATACTAGCTAACACACTTTTGACCAATTCCAATTTGGCTGCATGTGAAAGTAGCCTTCCTCTCCAACCAGCAGCCTTTTTGATCAATTTATTAACCACAGGCTGCAGATCTTCCTTTCTTAGTGTGCTATGATGCAGAGGAACCCCCAGATATTTTAAGGGGAAACACCCTACCTTACAGCTAAGAATTTGTGCAAATATATTAGCATCATCAGGAGCCACATTTAATGGAACCAAATCACACTTATGAAAATTAATCTTCATACCAGACAACTGTTCAAAGCAAGAAAGCAGCCATTTTAAATTCATAGCACACTCTCTATCAGCTGATAGGAACAACAGGGTATCATCAGCATACTGCATACTAATAACCCCAGTCCTATTAACGTTGATCCATTAGTACTCGGCTCTGGAATTTCAACTCCTTATTCTCTGAACCACTCGAAATATTTTTCAATGGTAGCTGAACGTTCAGGCTCACTTTTTCTGAAGTAAACATCTGAATGAACATCTTATATTAATAAATATGCAGCTCTCTGCTGCCTTTTCTTTGATGTAAGAAGCTACAGACGGGAGGAATACCAGCACCAGCAGGTTGAGGGAGGGAGACGCTACGGGAACACAAGCTGATCCACCACCGATTCACGGCAGGTTTCCGAGCACTCTTTTTTGGGTGACAGAAGAGGAGGTGTCGCCTGAGCAGGCCAGGCACACTGCCACTGGGGGAGTCATGAGCAAAGTTGAACCTACTCCAGGTGATTAAAGAGTAGAATGTCATGCAAATAATATGAGAAAGAAAAGGCAGTCTTATCTAGAAGTACATGTCACCAGTAAGTATGTTTCCTCAAACCACAACACCAGTGACTAATTGGAAGTAGATCAAGCAAAACACGCCGTTGCAGAAATAGAAGGACTCACTTATGTGGTATCGACAAAGAACATTATCTTCATATGTTTGATTCGACGGTGTGCAAAATGCAGAGGTATCATTGACATGTAGTGTAACTTTCAGAGGAACTGGAACAAATTCATCATTCTGCAAACTACCATTTGTCCGGATGCTAGAAATTACCTGTATTCAAGAGACAACACATAAGTTAAGTGTTAGAGGACTTCTCCTAGAGTTTTCTGTGAAGAAAGTAGGTTTGATAAGAGAGAGGCGGCAAAGCACAATGCACTACAACAGTGTCTCTAAAATTGGTATAACAAAGGAAACGACATCACACATCCTGTGTAACAACGTAATAAGAAAAGGCAGCATGACGAACTCGTACACATCGACAGCAGGTTAAGAAAGCGGAACCAAGAGAGCAGCAGTAAGTAAACCTTAAGGACAGTGGAACCCTGCGAACAGCCCAGGAGAGCAGGAGCAGAAAACCGGAGGCGAAGACGCGAGGCTAAATCCCAAGCAAGACCCAGACCCGCAAAGCAAGAACAAACAAGGGGTGAGGAAAATTATTTGCTCACAGAAAATTCAATGGACAGTAAATTAATACATCACACTCACCCTTTGGATGTACTCCCTCTGTTACAAATTAGTTGTCTTCTATTTGCCAAAAAATAGATGTATCTATACTTATAACATGTCTAAATACATCCACTTTTTGACAAATGAAAGACAACTAATTTAGAACAGAGGGAGTACGTGACTACGATCTGTCATGTGCAAATAAAACTTGTAAGACAAAATTATCAGAGGATGGAGATCCCACATCGTGGTTGCCACTGGGATAAGCATCTCCTGCCACCCAAATCCAAGACTTCCAGGGAACACCTCAAGATATGCAAAATCCTTCAAATATGTCATCCTAAATAACCCGTCAAATTATAGCTTTCCATTGGCCACTCATAGTTTAACAAAAAAAGAATGTAACATCATCAATATACTAAAAAAGTTTTGCTTTTCCAAAACGACTCTGTACCAAAAAATAATCAAGTACACGGAGAGAGGACGAAATATGAACTAACTCATGAAATTGATATATACATAACACAATGATAAAAAAAAATCTTGTAAACAAATTACAAATAAGTACAGGTCACAAACAGTGTTTTGGTTTTCTTGAAACTTTCTCCATCTGGTGAGATTTAACTTTTCTACACAAATATATTTGTCCACCGAGACATTACCACAAACAGTTCCAATGCGTATGTGGCACTCGTTTTAACACAACATGATAGCCACGAAACAATATATATATATAGGTCTGCTATTCTGGAACTAGTTCTAGAATAGCTATTCTGAAACCACTTCTGAACTTCCCTCGCAAAGTTGATGAACTTCATTCAATGGTAATGTGAACTTCCTGACGGAACATACTGATTCTCCACCTTCACGGGAAAATTTTCTAGTGCGATTTTTGATCCGCTTATCGGAATGATGCATGTGATATACCGTTGGATAGCTATGGAAATTACGAAACCTTTTCATTTTCACAGGTTTTCGAAATTAGTTACGGTTTTTTAAAAATTTCAAATATACTAACACTATTTTCGAGACCATACAGTATTTTGATCGTCATTTTCAAACCATTTATCGGATTGATGCAAATGATAAGCCATTGGAAAGCTATGAAAAAGCCGCAACTTTGTTATCTCACGCACTTTTTCGAAATTCCTTACGGTTTAAGAGCAGTTTTAAATATACATAATTCTGTTGTTTTAGAATTCTCGTTTTTTCTGAACTTCCCACTTCACAACACTGAACTTCTTCCGAACACATAAGTGAACTTCTTCACGGAGCACCAGAAGCACGTTCTCCGTCATGTTTTTGACTTCTTTGATTTTTTTTGACCTGTTTGATTTTCGTACTCGAACCATTTCTGAACTTCGCTCGTCACGAAAGTGAATTTCTTCGGATACGTAAGTGAACTACCACACGGAGGACTAAGCACTAGACGCATGTTAAAGTTGATGGACTTCAGCACAATACATAACAGAACTGCGTTATCTTTTTCGGAATGTGAACTTCTCGGCGAACCATTTTTCTGAACTTCTCTTGATATGTAAGCTTCATATTAATTTCGCGAGTTAACTTTTTTTACGGAAGACAATGAACTTCGCAAGCAGCAAAAAAGATGCCGAAGGTCACATTCCAGGCAACGTGGGAGGACATCTCGAGCACAAGAGCCAGGGTGTCGCACCGTCCCTTCCAAAGACGGCGAAGCAGGAGCACGTGGAGAGCGCGCGGCGTCCCTGCCGGAGACTGCACCGGTGCAGATCCGGCCGAGGGCGGAGGCGCCGGAGCAAGGGAAGGCGGGAGCAGCGCTCGTGCTGGGATCTCGGGGACCGGTGGTCTTCCGTGGCGCGAGGCAGGGGAGGGTCGTAGGGCACGCGCTCGGGGCCGGCCTGGGTAGCGCGCGACCGTGGTGAGGGGCGCGCAACATGCGAAGGTCGCCGGGTCCCAGCGCACGCGGCCGACCTAGGTGGCGCGCGGCAGTGGTGAGAGGCGCGCGATAGGGGAAGGTCGTCGGGTCCCCGCGTGCTCGACCGGCCTAGGTGGCGCACGACGGGAGTGAGGGGCGCTGGTGGAGGGGGGCGGCGGCGACTGGCGGGGCAGGGAGATGGAGGGGAGGCGGGGTCATGGGCGGAGCTGGTGGTGATTCGCCGGAGGAGGAGCGGCGGCGTCCGCCGGGGGAGGAGCGGCGGCGTCCGTCGGGGGAGGATCGGAGGAGATCCGACGGGGGAGGAGCAGGGCGCGACTCGTCGGGAAAGAGCAGTGGCCGCCGGCCGGTGGGAGGAACAGTGGCGGCGCACGGGAGGTGGGGAAGAAGGTGGTGGCGTGGGGGGAAGAAGGTGGGGGTAGGTGGGCCGTGGGGTCATTGGGCAGCTGGGTCGGACATGGTTCCGATTCAGGTTTAGAAGGTGATTAGGAGGGGTTCTAGAACCTCTTAAGGGGGGTTGCGGAATAGTCCTGCTATATATATATATGTCTCAGCTATTCTACAACCACTTGTAGAATAGCTATTCTACAATCCCTTATGAACTTCGCCCGTCGCTTTTCTGAACTTCGTCCATGACATAAGTGAATTTCAACTTAATTTTCGAAAATGAACTTTGTGTCGGACTAGCAGCCTAACTTTACTTCGTTTTAATACAAAAGTGAACTTCAAGATGGAAATGAAGCGGAACATACTACAGAAGTTGTAACGGAACTTCATTATGAAAGATGATAATATGAGGGGGGCGTGTGGTTTTGCATCTCCAACAATTTCCCCCTAAAACAATAAATACATTTTCTCCATGGCTAGATTAAAAAAAGAAACTACTCCATCGCGAGTTGGTCGTGAACTTGTGATATGTCACTGGACCACGATGGACTCCCACTATTTTCGCCACTGAACTTTGAATACGGAAGCAATTGAATCGCACACCAAAAAAAACTCAACTGCTAGTCTGCTACGAAGCAACCTCGATCTCATCTCGCAGCTGCTCCAGAGCAGAGAAAGTGCAGGCTCGTAGGAGTCTGTGTCGGCCAGAGTTGGAGTCCACATTTGCAGCTCTTCCTCCGAACTTCACGAATCTCACTCTCTTGACTTAACCATTAATAACTAGTGAACTTCAGGCAGAAGGAAAATTTCACATGAATCTATCTAGCAGCAGAATTTAACTTCAGGGAAGGAGGAACTGAACCGTGTCAAAAAAATACACAGAACTACAGAACAAACGACAGAACTGGACACATCACATGCAGTAGCAATTAAGAGTAGCGGCAGCAGTTTCTGGTGCAGAGCAGACGTCGGAGCCGCGCCCCGGCGGTCGGCGCACCACACTGTCGGATGCACGCAACTGCACTGCTCCTACAGTAGAACCATCGAGTACAAAGTAAAATTGAACTCTAGTGTTGTTGCTTGAGGGTATACGGAGGTCCGAGCAGCGCTGCTGCTGTGAAGTTCAGAACTAGTGTGAGGTTAAGTTTAAACATTTTCTGCCGAAAACAAAGTGAACTAACTTCTGCGATGGACACTTCAGAACCCCTCATCACATCGAAGTGAACTTTGCAACTAAACTGCAGTTTGTTTATCTCCTGTGTTAACTGCGTTTTTATTTGTGTTTTTAGTTAACTCCCTAACACTTGAAAATGAACTTTGCATTTAATCAAAGTGAACTGATATCAACTGAACTATCCTACAAAAATCTGGTTGCAATAATTTTCTCCAAAGAGGCGCTCCTTGCAGCTCTCGATGTTGAACTTTCAGCAGTACATGCTATAGCGACGCCACTGTGAGGTTCAGAGCTGCTCTTTTGGCAGGGTTAGAGTAGCGCACATTGCGGTCAACATAGCTGGACTGAGGACGGGTACAGATGGGATGTGGACAGGCCAGCGAGTGGCCGGAGCGGGTGGGTCAGGGCGCCGGCACCGCTAGCTCTCAGCGAGGGAGGCCGCGGCCGGCAACGTCGGGAGGTGGAAGGCTCTAGGATGGTTGGGGTAGTGGGCCACGCGCCGCGCGCCGTCGGTATAGGGAAGGCCGCGCGACGGTGGGTGCTGTAGGGCTGCGCGCCACATGCCGGCGGGAAGAGGAAGCCGGTGGCGGCGGGAAGAGGAGACGGCGTCGCCGGGAAGAGGAGGCCGGTAGCGGCGGCTTGTGCCGTGGAGGCCGGAGATCCCACATGCGATGCAGGAGGCCGGTGGCGGCTGGCGTGGTGGAGGTTGGAGCGGCCTGCGCGCTGAGGAGGAGGCCGGGTGGCGACGGCCGGAGACGAGCAGGGCGGCAGAGAGGAATGGGGGCGGGGCGCCGGGGAGGAGCATGACACGCCGGAGATGAGGAGGGCTCGCACCCGGGAAGAATAGGGGCGGCGCGCCGGAGAGGAGCGGCGTGCGCGCCAGGGAGGAGCGGGAGCCACGCGCCGGAGACGAACTGGGAAGGGCGGTGCAGGGAGCAGTGCGGTGAGGAGCACGACGAGGTCGGGTGGGCGCACGGGGAAGAAGGTGGTTCTGTTCGGGATTTGTTCGGGTTTAGAAGGTGTTTATTTTGGTGAGAGTTGTAGAATAGCTATTCTACAATCTCTTAAGAGGGGTTGTAGAATAGTCCCACCCTATATATATATATATATATATATATATATATATATATATATATAGGTCAGCTATTCTCGAACTAGTTCTAGAATAGCTATTCTAGAACCAATTGTGAACTTCCGTGGCAGAGTAGATGGACTTCATTCAATCGTTTATCGGAATGAGACATGTGATATACCGTTGGATAGCTATGGAAATTACGAAACTTTTTCATTTTCACAGGTTTTCGAAATTAGTTACGGTTTTTAAATAATTTCAAATATACTATCACTATTTTCGCGTCTGTACCGTATTTTGGTCGCCATTTTCAAACCGTTTATCGGATTGATGCATATGATACGCCGTTGGAAAGCTATGAAAAAGCCGCAACTTTGTTATCTCACGCATTTTTTCGAAATTCCTTACGGTTTAAGAGCAGTTTTGAAAATACACTATCACTATTTTCGCGACCGTACGGTATTTTGATCGCCATTTTCAAACCATTTGTCGGATTGATGCAAGTGATACGGCGTTGGAAAGCTATGAAAAATCCGCAACTTTGTTATCTCACGCAGTTTTTCGAAATTCCTTACAGTTTAAAAGCAGTTTTAAATATACAAAATTCTATGGTTCTAGAATTCTCGTTTTTTTGAACTTCCAACTTCGCATGTGTGAACTTCATCCCGACAAATATGTGAACTTCTTCCCGACACGTATGTGAACTTCTTCACGGAGCACCGGATGAACGTGGT
This sequence comes from Puccinellia tenuiflora, assembly GCA_012064385.1. Classification (NCBI taxonomy): domain Eukaryota; kingdom Viridiplantae; phylum Streptophyta; class Magnoliopsida; order Poales; family Poaceae; genus Puccinellia; species Puccinellia tenuiflora. The sequence continues at coordinate 249,145 of QRDG01000716.1, forward strand.
ACGTCATGTTTTCGACGTGTTTTGATTTTTTTACCTGTTTGATTTTCGTACTCGGACCATTTTTGAACTTCCCTCGTCACGAAAGTGAACTTTTATGTGAGACGTAAGTGAACTTCCTAACGGAGCATCAGACGAGCGTATTATGACACAGTTATTTGATTTTTCGTAATGTTTTGCAAAGTGCACTTCATATCCTTCACACGACACGCAAGTGAACTTCATTTTTTTTTTGCGAACGAACATCATGTTTTTTAGCGGTTATTTTTAGCGGACCATCTTTTTTCCCGAACTTCTCGTGATTATGTAAGTGAACTTCATATAGTTTTTAATTCCACAAGTGAACTTTCAAATAAAGAAAAGCAAACTTTGTGACAATATTTGGTAGGTGAACTTCTAAATTTTGGTAGGTGAACTTCTAAATTTTGAAGAGCGAACTTCGACGGCATGCACGTGACAGTTTGAACTTCCACGACTAAATAAGTGAACTACAATGATTACGACAAATGAACTTCGTGAACTTTCATAGTGAAAAAGGCCAAGCACCGCCGTGAACTCTCGAAACAATAGAAGTGAACTTTCTCATGTAACCAAAGTGAACTTCGTTTTCCAATCACACTTGTAGATTCAGAAACCAAGAGCACATCATGCCTATATTGGACTGTCGTGAGGCATGTTTTTGCTGAACTGTTGCTGCAACACCTACTTTTGCTTCGGAGCACATCGTGGACTCTCAATGCGGAGAGATGCAGAGGCTGGCACGACGGCAGCATGGCCTCAGTGCGTCAGCAAGATGCAAGAGAGGACGGGGTGCTGGAGTGGCCGACCGATGCAGGGAGTACGGGCCGCGCACTGGGGGTCCGGGGGCTACTCGCTGGGATGCGCCACCGGCACTCCGAGGGAGGGGAGGCTGCAGCGGCCCGTCTGGTTGAGTGGAGGCCGTGGGAGCGAGCTTTGACAGAGGGGAGGCCCTGGCGGCGAGCTCCGGTGGAGGGGAGGCCCTGGCGGCGAGCTCCGACGGAGGGAAGGCCACGGCGGGGCGTCAGGTGGAGCGGAGGCCACGGAGGCGCGAGGTGATGAGCTCGGGGGGGCGCGCTGTCGGTGGGGATCTGGGGCTCCGTGGCCAAGGAGGTCGCCCACGGTGGCGGCGGTCCAACGCAGGACCGGCGAGGGGATGGGACGAGTGGAGGCGGAGCAGGTGAGGACAGGGCACACGTGCGGCGGCGGAGCTGGAGGGAAGCCGGCGTGGGGCGAGCGGCGGCGGAGCTGGAGGGTAGCCGGCGTGGGGCGAGCGGCGACGGAGCAGGTCGGGCCGAGGAAGCACGAGGGTCGCGCGGCGACGGGGATGGGGAGCGCGGGGTCTCGGGGACGCGCGACGACGGCCGGCGACGGGGAAGCGGGAGGGAGGTCGCCACGCCGACGGCCGGGAAGGAGGCGGGGATGGGGAGGCCGGGTCGGTGGACGGGTTCGATCTGGAGTTGTGGGGTGGGTGCGGTAGAGGTGGTGGGGTCGGTTGGATTTGTTCGGGATAAGAAGGTGATTAGGAGGGGTTCTAGAATAGCTATTCTAGAACCTCTTAAGGGGGGTTCGAGAATAGTCCTGCTCTATATATATATATATATATATATATATATATATAGGGAGAGGATTTGGTATGTGTGTTAACTGGGGTGCATGCTATCGGCATCGTTGATTCGCTTTGAGATCCGGTTCTCTTTTATGTAAGGGACCAATTACTGAATTTCGCATGATCAAAGTGGGAAGACTGCAGCCTCCTTTCCTACTAGGCATGCACGAAAGAAGAACCTAGTCTGACATGATAGCATTGATATTTCGAAAAAAACAATAGTCTGACATGCTATCACATGTGCTTTCTGCCTCATGTACAGAACCGTGACCCACATTGTCCATGCACAGGACCCTGTGAGCATGAGCCTTACCTCGCATTTTTTTTATGTCTCTGCTCCTTTCATGATTGTTAGATTAGCTTCGATTTACAGTTGGGAAAAATACTGCCGCTTCAGAAGGCACGGTGTCTGCCACTGGTTTCATCGATTAGAAAATTGTAGAGATGCAAACGGTGCCAGCTTAGAATCATTATGTGTCTACTCTAAATCACAAATGGTGCTCTCCAACTAAAGAGAAGATGCTTGTATAGATCATATTGAGAGAAGTAATCCACGGACGGAAATTCCAAGGCAGTGGAAAATGGCAATTCCTTTCTCATACATCGACCAACAGCAAATTAGGAAAGGGGAACACCATGAACCGGCCGCCGTCCAGCACGCCTCAATCTGTTGACGTCCCGGCCGCCGTCGCTCACCATGGACCGCCCGCCGCCCGGCACGCCAGAAATCAAACCGCTGGTTGCCGTAATCTCTCGATTAGAAACTAGGCGCACCAAATCAAAGGTGCTTGTACAGATCGAAGATCATTGGGTGCCCATGCCCACATCATCCGGTGCCTACAAAATCATAGAAATAGTACCTAATAGGATACCAAACGGGGCCTAAGAAAAAATCACAGGAGCAGGCACTACGGCCATAGCAGGCTCCCCATCGACGCCAGAGCTCCCGCCGCGCTTCTTCTTCACGCCCGTCGCGGTGAAGATCCCTGCCTTGCGAGGCCTTCAACCACACGGGCGATCTCAACCATGGCGAGGGCTGACGTGGGGAGGTCGTGCCATGGTGCACCTCGGAGCGCGAGGGCGGCCACCGCGGGAGCCTGTGCGGCGGCGGCCACCTCGGAAGTCTGCGCGGCGACGGGCTGCACGGCTCTGCCAGCCGACCGGAGGGACCCGGCGAGGTGCGGATGGGTCACCGAATCAAATAGATTTTTGCGAGGTGGGGAAGAAGGTGGACCAGTGAGGGGACTGGGATCCAGTGCCTTGCTCACAGCAAGGCACGGTGTACCTTGCCCCCTTCCATCCACCGTTCATCTTCCATCCAACGGATGTGATTCGTCTAAAATGTAAACTCGAACTATAAACATTTTTAAAAAAAATTGAAAAAATTCCAGAAGATTGTATATGGTCCGATATGTAATATTAAATTTTTTCACTTTATTTTAATAAGTGGTTTATCATTAAATAGCTTTTCATGTTTTGATCTTAAAAAGCTATTTAATCATAAATGAGTGATACAGTTGACACGAAATTTTCAGAGAATAGACAAGGAATCATATACAACCTACTGGAATTTTTTTTAATTTTTTAAAAAAATGTTTGAAGTTCGAGTTTACATTTTAGACGAATCTTATCCGTTGGATGGAAGATGAACGGTGGATGGAAGGGGGCAAGGTACACCGTGCCTTGCTGTGAGCAAGGCACTGGATCCCAGTCCCCAGTGAGGGGATAAAGAACGAGAGAGACGAGAGGAAAATGCGGTAGCTGGGGTCACCGGAGAAAGAATACAAATCCATGTGTCATGTGTAGTGGCGCAACTTTTCTTCGGTAGGTTCGCAGCCTAGGGTCTGCCACGAGCACAGCAGACTGGGTCCACACGTAACCAAAGAGGAAATACGAAACACCGCTGAAAAGTAACTAAAAAAATAGAAGGGAAAGTTTGGACCACGCATTGGCACAGATCACGACGGCAACCGACGACACAGATTGGTCTCTCTTCAATGTGTGTTCATACCAAATCTTTTAGCTATATATATATATATATATGCAAAATAGTGGGCTACCCACCCGGCTAGCTACCCACCCACTAGTAGCCATTGGATCAGGTTGATTTTGATAGAGGGAGCATGCATAGATCACACCGAACTAACCGGAAGCATAACGGCTGTTAGTGAGCACTTCCATCGATGTGAGTTTCTACTGTCCAGAGGGAGCAATTTTGTAGAGCACGCGCTAAAATACCAACATGGCTAGAATTTTGTAGAGCACGCGCTAAAATATCAACATTTGTAGAATTTTGTGGAGCACGTGCTAAAATATCAACATTTGTAGAATTTTGTGGAGCTCGTGCTAAAACATTAGGGTTTGCAGAGCACGATGGTGCTATCTCTCCTGGTGTGTAAGCGTTCTAGACGTTTTGTTGGCAGTAGTTCCTGTTAATCGATTAGTTCATAGTTCATGTTGGCAGGAGCTCACCCGCTCGGAGGAACCCTGCCTCATTGTGGAGTTTGAGGTGAAGTTGAGTGGGTTATCTCTTGCTTTGCTAGTTGATTTCCACATCGCTGACCAGATCTGCTTATTTTCTTCACTTTTGCAGCATGAGCAGCCGAAATGCTTCATGGGTTTACAGTAAGGGACGAACGCCAAAGCCCAGTCCGGCAACTGTCGGCAACAGCCGGTGCTCGAAACAGAAAATCAATATGTTTTGCGCGACAAAAACCACACCCCTAGCGTATTCACAACAAAAATCCGATGGGGCAGGGGGGCATATTTTCTTGTTTCTTACACAGTGACTCACCCGCACCATGCCGGCCACGTTTGTGGTTTTCTTAGATCGAGTGCCAATCAGGGAGGATTGTGCCAACGAAAATCACACTTCCCCGTTTTTGTTAGATCGAGTGCCAACCAAGGAGATCGCATAGCAGTTTGGGGTTTTGTTAGATCGAGTTCCAACCAATGGAATGTGCCAACGGATTGAATAGCAGTTTGCCATTTTGTTAGATCGAGTGCCAACCAAGGGCCGTGCCAACGATCGAATAGGGGTTTGCGGTTGACTTAGATCGAGAGCCAACCCTGGAATGTGCCAACGAACCACACTTTAGGGTTCTGTTAGATAGAGCGCCACTCTTTGGGCTGTGCCAATGAATCACAATGGCGCATTTTATTAAAGCTATTGTCAATCTCTTGACATGTGCCAACGAAACGCAGTTTGGGGTTTTCTTACATCGAGTGCCAAACTTGGCCCGTGCGGACGAACTGCAGAACCAACACATTTTTGGCTGGACAAAACGAGTTACTTTTGCATCCACCTCTTTCTCGTCTACATGCCTGACCGCGGGGGGTAAAGAAATGGTTGCACCTGTGTTACACTAAAGTCTATACATGGACGTACGTTTGCCATCCGCTACAGTTTACCCTACTCCCTCTCTCTCTTCTCTGCATCAAACATGCCCAAGCAACAGAGCAAAGGCTCCAGGGGTTTGCCCTAAGGGTTCTGGCTGTCACACACAGGCATCCATTTGATGGGAACAAGAGTACAGAAATGCATTTGAATAGCGACCAAGTTTTCGGTACAGTGGGTTCAATTAGTACATTTTTTATCCGGCTTTTTTTAGTGCACGCAGTACCAATGGACACCCTCCCATCATCTAATCCCCTCATGCTAACGGGCGCCTCCTTCTCATGACATAATCCCCTCGTGCTAACAGGGTGCACAAGCCGTAGAGTGCACAAACGTAGATGAAAAATGAACAACAACCTACGGGATCCCTCGAGCTAACAAATAGCATAAAGGATGTAACGGGGGTGCGGTAACGACGTCTACTCCCTAATGGTGCTATCCAATATAGCAGATCTTGTGTTACCTATATCCAACGGCTGCTAAGCTATGCGTAGCTAGCCACCCGGGTAGCAAATCCGCGTTGATATATATATATATATATATATATATATATATATATATATATATATATATATATATAACTCAGCTAAAAAGGAACCTATTCTTGTTTAAGCTAAACATGAACTTTCTGAACCTTCTCGGATATGCTAAGTGAACCTTAACGCTACTTCATGTGAACCTTCTGACGGAACCCACGAAATTTCTCTTTTCATGGACAGTTTTTTTAACGTGAATTTTGAACCCCTTATCGGAATGACGCATGCAATATACCGTTGGATAGGTACTGAAATTGCGCAACTTTTTCGTCATTACAGGTTTTTCAAATTAGGTACGGTTTTAAAATAATTTTGAATATATGAAACACAGTTTTCACGAATGTTTCCGTTTTTTCACTGTATTTGGGCCGCCATTTTCAAACCATTCATCGGATTGATGCATACGATACGCCGTTGGAAAGCTATGGAAAATGCTCGACTTTGCTATCTCTAGACAAATATCGATATTCGTTACAGATTAATAGCAGTTTTGAATCTAAAGAATTCTGTTTTCTGAACTTTTAGTCCGGCGGACGGTTTTTCGGTCATTAATTTTAAACCGCTTATCCAAACGTGACAAATTATATGGCGTTGGAAAGCTATTGACTAGGCGCAACTTTTTTGTTTTAATCATTTTTTCAAATTCCTTACGGTTTGGGACTAATTTTGAATATACAGAAAACGTCAAAACACGTTATGACGGGATGTATTTGAAATTGGCATGATTTTTATACTCGGGTCAAGGGTGGTGACACCGGAGGTACAAATTAGACTCGTTTAGTTGCTAATTGTATGGAGAGGTGATCGATTAGGACAAACAGATATTGTAGGGATGATTTTTATGTGTAGAATTTCCGCCCAGAAAAAATAGAGGACCTAAACTGTTTTTTATATGGCAGTGAACTTTCTTTTTATATGTAGTGAACTTTCAACCGCAGTGTATATTTTTCGCAATTGCACATGAACTTTTTTTCTGTACCAAGTGAACCTTCTCGCGCATGACATGTGAACCTTCAGACGGAACATGAATTGAACTTTTTTTTTGAAATTTTTTTCGGACGAGGTGAACTTTTTTCGCGATTACACATGAACTTTTTTTCTGTACCAAGTGAACCTTCTCACGCATGACATGTGAACCTTCAGACGGAACATGGAGTGAAATTTTTTGAGGTGAACTTTTTTTTCGCAATTGCACACGAACTTTTTTCGGTACCAAGTGAACTTTTTTTATGAATGAAGTGAACTTTTTTTAACGGAGTGAACTTTTTTTAGGAATGAGGCTTTCTGAACTGTCTCGGCAATGATACATGAACCTTCTCGCGCATGACATATGAACCTTCGGACGGAACATGAAGTGAACTTTTTTGAGGTGAACTTTTTTTTCGCAATTCCACATGAACTTTTTTTCTTTTCCAAGTGAACTTTTTTTATTAATGAAGTGATTTTTTTTTAACAAAACGGTTCTAGGCATACAATTAAAAAGTGTCCGTGTGTCAACATGCAGTGAAGGAGGAGCGGACAGAATAACACACACAACTTGCAAAACAAAATGCCAACCAAAAGAATTTAGCCACACAAATTAATTAGTACGGAATGCCACAATTATTGGAGAGATATTCGGAGGAGCGGACAAGAAAACCACAGAACGTGCTGCAGTGAGGAGCTAAAGTTGCCAGCGTTTGCAACAGATCAGCCCGGCTCCTGTGCCGCCAGTGAGCAGCAACGACCTGCAGGATGGGGGAGAAGCCACTGCACCGCAACGCCAGATTTTCCCGACGCGGCCGCCCACCAGTCCTCTACCCCGACGCGAGATATTCATCAGAGATCGATCTCCAGCATCGCGGGCCGCCATGGCCATGTAGCCAGTCGGGATTGCTTGGGGTGGCTGCGGTGGGGATCGAGAGGAGGGAGTCAGCCGGCCGGGATTGCTCGCGGTGGAGGCCGGTGGCGGCGCTCGCGAGAGGACGCCGGTGGCGGCTCGCGGTGGAGGCCGGTGGCGGCGCTCGCGAGAGGACGCCGGTGGCGGCTCACGGTGGAGGCCGGGGGCCGGCGCGCGGGTGGAGGCCGGTGGCGGCACGCGCGGTGGAGGTCGGGGGCGGCGCGCGGCTGGAGGACGGTGGCGGCGAGCGCGACCGGAGGACGATGGTGGCGCCACGGGACCGCGGCCAGGACGGTGGCAGCAGGGCGCCCCCGGCGGACGGCGGCGGCGGCGCGGGCCCCCGGCCAGGTCGGCGGCACAGGAGCCGGAGAAGGGCGCGCGGTGAGTTCCCGGCCTAGGAGCGAGCCGGGCCGGTGGGAGGCGACGGGCAGGAGCTTGTGGGGGTTCAGTTGGGATGTGGGTGGGTAGGTGGCGTGATGCGAGGTGGGAATAGTTCATGTATAAGCTAAATAGGAACTCTTAGGGGTAGATTCCTGTTTAGATATATATCGTATGCACTTCCTTCCAGAATAACTATTCTGCACAACTTTCTGAACTTTCTAGGCAATAATCGGTGAACCTCTCATCGGAACACCCATATTCTCTGTTTGTGCGGACAGTGTTTCTATCGGGATTTTCTAACCGTTTATCGTAATGACGCATACGATATACCGTTGGATAGGTACAGAAATTGCGCAACTTTTACTTTTCTGTCAGGTTTCCAAATTATAAACGGTTTGAAAACTATTTTGGATATACTAAACGATGTTTTCACGTATTTGTCCACTTTTTCACTGTATTTTGGAAGCCATTTCTAAACTGTTCGTCTGATTGATGCAAATGATACACCGTTGGAGGTACGGAAATTGCGCAACTTTTACTCTTCGGATAGGTTTCCAAATTATAAACGGTTTGAGAACAATTTCGGATATACTAAATTGTCCGTTTTTATAATGTATTTTGGAAGCCATTTCTAAACCGTTCGTCCGATTAATGCAAATGATATACCGTTGGAAAACTATGGAAAATGCGCATCTTCACTATCTCTGGCCGGTTTTCGAAATTCATTACGGTTTAAAAACAATTTAAAAATTTAACAATTCTATTTTCTGAACTTTTAGGTACAGCGGATAGTATTTTGATAATTACTTTCAAACCGCTTATCGAAACATAACAAATGATATGGCGTCGGAAAGATATTGAGTAGAAGCAACTTTTTTGTTCAGAAATGTTTTCCAAATTCAATACGGTTTATGATTAATTTTAAAAATACGAAAACTGACAAATAAGATAACATGGCAATCGATTTAAAATTGACACAGTTCTATTACTTGGGGAAGGGTGTGACGGTATGGCAGAGTCAAATTATACTCATATCCTCTCCAATTGCATGGTGGGGCAGTCAATTTAGACAAATGGAGTCTGTAGTGATGATTTTAACTAGTACGACTTCCGTCCCAGAAAAACAGAGATATGAACTGCCTCCAATATAGCCCTGAACTTCTCTCTATTTATATATGAACACCCGAACAAGAAAAGCTGAACTTACTATTTTTTCCCACGAGCGAAAGCGGACTTTCTCCACGAACGTAAGTGAACTTTCTATTTTTTTTCACAATTGAACATATTGCTAGACCATATTTTTTCTGAACTTCTCACGATTCAAAGTTGAACTTCCTATTCTCGAACCATTTCTAAACTTACTCGTAAAGTTGATAACTCTCTATAATTACGTAAGTAAACTTCCTATTTTTTTGTAACTGAATTTCTCGGCATACCATATCATATTTTTCTGAACCTCTCCCGATACGTATGTGAACTTCCTATTTTTGTGCAAGTGATGTTTATTTTGGCGGACTATTTTGCTGAACTTCTCGCGATGCGTAAGTGAACTTCCTTTTAATTTGCAAGTCAACTTATTGGCGGACCATATTTTTTCTGAACTTCTCGCGATAAACTTTCTATTAATTTTTTGTCTATTTTTCTTTTAAAAAAATAACATCGAACTTGGAATGTTGCATACAATGAACTTCTATGCTAGAAAATGTGAACTTCAATTTTTTTACATGCTATAAACTCTTTATCTAGAATTCCTATTAATTTTGCAACTCATCTTATTGGTGGACCATTTTTTCTAAACTTCTCGCGGTACATAAATGAACTTTCTATTAATTTTGATTGTTTTTCTTCAATTTTTTAACTTCGGACTTTTCAATGTTGCATATAGTGAACTTCGATGCTAGACAATGTGAACTTCATTTTTGTTTACATAGTAAACTCTTTAATCTACAAAAAAATTCAATCAATTAATTATTTAAACGAACTTCGGCAGCGTGACCGCTTGAACTTTCACCACCAAGCAAGTGCACTTCGACAGTGCACGATATGAACCGGTAAAATAATAAACTTCAGAGCAATTTTTTTTATCCCAATTGCATTTTGCTATGTAAAAAGGTAATTTCAGTTAAAAGTAAACTTACTGATGAATGAAGTGAACTCATGTAAAAATGAAATGAACTTTACAGAGCAGTAAAAGTTAACTTCACCTATCAAGTAGATATTGCATGCTAGTAAATTAAAGTGCACTATTTTTTAGCTGGAAGAAGTGCAATATTTTTTACAACTAAAGAGTGAACTAACGAAACATAAACAAGTGCACCGCTCACATCTATGCTCCTTTTGTTACACGATCGTGATGGCCATCAGAAAATGAGATGGTCGTTTCTTATCACACTTTTTTTTAATCTTATCCTCTCACCACCATCGCATATGCTCCTCTCTCTCGGTCTCTCCATCTCTGCATCTTTTCTTTCTGTGCACAACTGCTCAGTGGCCTTGCTGCAAGGACAAATTGCACGGGATCCAGCAGCGGAGTTCACGGAGATGTAGGTTGGAGTTCAGAGCCCGAAGCAGGCAGGAGAGGATGGCCGCTACCGGCTCAGCTTGGAGGCACCAAGCACGGGGAGCAGTACCGGGGTGAACACGCCGTAGGAGCAGGGATGAGGACGGCGCGACACTGGAGGGCGGCAGAGGCGCAGCAGAAGGCCGGCGGCGTGCTGGAGCAAGGCGCAACGAGGTCGTCTACACCTCCACCTCCCGAACGAGCACGCACATCTGCAGAAACACGCGAATAGTTGGACGGGGACGAGCTGCGAAATCCGGGCGTCGCGGCTGTAGACTCACGGCTGGTGTAGATCGAAGGGGGCGGGACCGGCGCTGAGGACGAAGGGGCCGTGACCGGCGCGCGGGAGCCGTCGTTAGAGTGGGATCCTTGGGGCGGCGCACTGGATCCGTTGGTAGCGCGCTGGAGCCGTCGGTGGGAGCGGTGGGATGACGAAGAGCTGCGCGGTGGGAGGCCAGAGGGCGGCGTGTTGGGAGGCCGGGGAGCGGCGCGGTGGGAGGCCGGAGGGCGGCGCGGTGGGAGACCAGGGAGCGATGGAGGTCCGGGCCCTCCCGGGCGGCGCGCGGTGGAGGTGGGAGGCTTCCGGGGCGGCGCGCGGTGGAGATCAGGGGGAAGTGGGGCGGTGTGCGGTGGGGGGAGGATCGATCGGGGGAGTGGTGGGCGACGCGTGGTGGGGGGAGGTTCGGTCGGGAGGAGTGGGGTGACGGTTCGATCGATCCCGATCCAGTGCGTGGTAGGTGGTGGGTTGGGCCGGTTCGTGTCGGGATAAGGAACTAGGCTTGGTTTGGAAAGTTGTACTGAATAACTATTCAGCAAACACTTAACGGGTTGTGCAGAATAGTCCTACCCTATATATATATATATATCGACGTGGATTTTCTACCATGGGTGGTAGCTGGGTATAGGCTGAGAACCGTTGGATAAGCTGCTGATATGCTCCCTTGATGAATTGTTTCTGAACATAGCTGTCACCGGATGTGACGGAGATTGTTTTCCACCCACGACCGTTGGCCGCTTTCGCCTGTGTGCATCCTTGGCCGTGTGGTCCCTTGCACCGCGTCCTTTCATTTCACTGTTATAAAATACAGTTAAACCATGCACCGCGTCCTTTCATTTTACTGTTATAAAATGCAGCGAAAACCATGTTCAGGACCAGGCCGTTCGGTTACAGTTTGCGTGCTGGCTGTCGTTAAACTTTTTCATTTCAAAACTCTTTCCAAGTTTTTCGTTTCCTTTCCGGATTCAAAGATATTTCCACGTTTCTTTTTTCTGTTTCTACCGAACAAACCTTTTTATATTTCGATTTCATTCAAGTTTATGTTTCCTTTTCAGATTAAAAGATATTTCCACGTTATTTTTTTCTGTGTCAACAGAACAAACATTGTTCCATTCAAAACTTTTTCCAAGTTTAAGTTTACTTCTCAAATTCAAAGATTTTGCCACTTTTCTTTTTTTTCTGTGTCAACCGAACAAACTTTTTTTCATTTGAAACTTTTTCCAGGTTTAAGTTTCCTTCTCAAACTCAGATTCAAAGTTGTTTCCAACTGGAAATTCATAGTTCCATTGGAGATTGAAAAAATGTGCGAAGATATATTTGGAATATATTCTTACAATATTTTATACAAGATTTTTTCACAGAATATTCATAAAAGTTCAATACATGTTTCTTCCCGTGGAACTTTTGCTAGCACCTCAGATTCAACAAAATTAACTCGTGAACAATGATAGAAAAAGTTTGTTAGCATCTCATACAAGATAAATACATGGCCGGCAAACTGTAAACAAAAATCTTTCACACAAGATTGTTCAAAAAAATACCAATCAAGAATCATACAAGGACTGGATCAAAAGCAAAGAAATAAAAACGAAAAAAAGAAAAAAATAGAAACAGAGAAGATACGAGCTTAGGAAGCCCAGATCCGGGCCTGTACTGGCCGGTCGTCATCGCCAGCCCGGAGGCCAGCGAGTTGAGTGGGGCAAAGCCCGTGGCCTTCTTGCCCAGATCCGGGGACGTGGCCCAGATCGGACCTCCCCCGCGTGCCTCCCACCAGATCCGCCGCCATCATCGTGGCCGTAGCAGCTCAACTCCGGTCGACCTGCTTGCTGGGCTCTTGGCCGCGGCGGGAAGAGGCGGAACTCCTTGCGGTGGAGGTCGGGGACGGCGTCCTGCTGCTGGAGGTAGACAACGGCGTCCTGCACAGCTCCTCCCCAACTCCATTCCAAAGGTGCCTCCCCTTCCGGACTGCAGTCTGTGGTGAACGCGCGGAAGAAGGAGCAGGGGGAGTACCAGTGTGGGTGTCACATGGGCGGCGCGGCACGGCCGGTGAGGGCACGTGCGAGACCGCTCACAGGACGAGCTCGGGGCAGCGGAATAAGGCAGCGTTGGTGGCCGAGGAGGCGCGTTGCTGCAGTGGGATGAAGCGGCGGCCAAGCAACGCTCTCGACGGAGCCGGTCCTGATGGCAGGGCCTTGTGCACTGGAACGGAGACGGGAGACCAGGGCCAGGCTCACCGAGATCTAGAACGGAGGTGGACGAGTGGGGGTGTAGCGTTCTGAGGGAGCCGACGAGTGGAAGTGGTTGTTTTCGAAATGGAGGCAAAAAGAGGTCTGGTATGGTTATTCTTTTTAGTACCACGGTGAAAAATTTGTCGCCCGAAGCGTCAAGGCTGCACTATTTCTATGCTGAATTGACGTCGTTCCGTTAGACGCCTGCTCCTAGTTGCTGTAATCTGTGCTCTCTATACAGATTCAACGGATGGATCACGGGTGTGTAGCTACCACCTTGGGCATCCCACTATTTCCCATATATATATAGAGTAGGACTATTCTGCAACCCCCCTTAAGAGGTTCTAGAACCCACCCCATCCTAAAGACCTTCTTAACCCGAACCGGTTAAAACGACCTGCCCGGACCGAACCGCCCGTGCGACCCCGCAGGTCAACACCACCACCTACCCCGCAGCTCACCTTCTTCCCCACACGCCCCACCTCCGGCGCACCTTCCTCGTCTTCGTCCTGCTCCTCCATGGCCGGCTTAGTACCTGCCGCCGCCCCCAGAGCTCTGTCACCGGCCCCTACCACCGGTCCCCATCAGGATCCAGCGTCGGTTCCCCGCCTCCGCCCACTACCTCGCGCGAGCCGCTGCCCGCCCTCCACCTCGCGCACAGCCGCCGGCCCTCCACCTTACGCGCACCGCCGCCCTCCCTCAACCTCGCGCACGACCGCTGCCCTCCCTCAACCTCGCGCGAGCCATCGCCGGCCCTACACCTCACGCCCGCTGGCTCTGCATCTCGAGCGACCGGCGAAGGACCTTCCCGGTCAGCTGCGCACCGAAGACGACCTCCACCTGCAACTCCTCGTCGGCGGATGACCTCCCCCGCCACTTGCACACCGGCGGACGCCCTCCCCAATCTCCTGCGCGCCGGCGGCCCTCCTCTCCCCCAGTCGATCTCCATGCCTAACCTCGGGGGCGGCCATGGTCGGCCATCCTGCTTAGCGCACGGTGTCGCCCTCCTCCCTGCTCTGCGCGGCAGCCCGTGGCATTCCTCCTGGAGCCGGCCACATCGGGCTCTAGCACCATGATATTTGCAGTTTGTTTCTCTTTTGTGAAGCTCAGTTGGTGTGAAGATAAAGTTCAGTTCCGTTTTTTTTTGTTGCAAAGTTCCCAAAAAATGTTTCGTCAAGAAGTTCACTCTAAAAAAAATGAAGTTCACTCGCAAAAAAAATGAAGTTCACTTGCGTGTCGTGTGAAGGATGTAAAGTGCACTTTGGAAAACATTACGAAAAATCAAATAACCGTGGCATAGTACGCTCGTCTGATGCTCCGTTAGGAAGTTCACTTACGTCTCACATAAAAGTTCACTTTCGTAACGAGGAAAAGTTTAGAAATGGTCCGAGTACGAAAATCAAACAGGTAAAAAAAAATCAAACAAGTCAAAAACATGACGTAGCACGTTCATCTGGTGCTCCATGAAGAAGTTCACATACGTGTCGGGAAGAAGTTCACAGATGTGAAGTGGGAAGTTCAGAAAAAACGAGAATTCTAAAACAACAGAATTATGTATATTTAAAACTGCTCTTAAATCGTAAGGAATTTCGAAAAAGTGCGTGAGATAACAAAGTTGTGGCTTTTTCATAGCTTTCCAACGGCGTATCATTTGCATCAATCCGATAAACGGTTTGAAAATGACGACCAAAATACGGTATGGTCGCGAAAATACTGTTAGTATATTTGAAATTATTTAAAACCGTAACTAATTTCGAAAACCTGTGAAAATGAAAAAGTTCCGTAATTTCTATAGCTATCCAACGGTATATCACATGTATCATTCCGATAAGCGGATAAAAAATCGCACTAGAAAATTTTCCCGTGAAGGTGGAGAAACAGTGTGTTCCGTCAGGAAATTCACATTAACATTGAATGAAATCCATCAACTTTGCGAGAGAAGTTCAGAAATGGGTCCAGAATAGCTATTCTAGAACTGGTTCCAGAATAGCAGACATATATATATATATATATATATATAGAGAGAGAGAGGCAGAAATTACTTCAATAACAACGACAATCTCTGGTTGCTCATCTCCTTCTTGTGTTTCTCCAACTAGACCTGCTGCTAGCTACAAGGAAGCTAGCTGCCAGGAAAAGGCACTTGAAGCTCACGACCCAGTCCTGCTGCTAGCTGTAAGGAGAAGGTATACTTCAAGCTCATGACCCAAGGCCTAAAACAAAATCGAATTACTACATGTTGTTGGGTTGATTTGTTATGCCAAATAGAAATAATCAAGAACACCACTAGGTTTTGAAGCAGGGCAAGAAGCAGAACGTACCAACACAGATGCAGGCGTCGGTCACGATTGGCCTGACCAAGACCAGAGGGGAAAATGAGCGGGGTGGTCGAAGGGGAAACGAAAGCGAGCCCTTCCCTCCCGCCGAGGCCTCTCCTCCTTCCGCCGAGATGACGACCCGCTGCGTCCTCTGGGCAGCGGCCGAACTCCACCTCCTCCTCCCGCCGAGGTCGGGCCTGCATACCACCTCCCCCACCGGACCTCCTCTTCTCCGTCCTCCTAGCCCTCTCCAAACCAACTGACACACCTCGTGCGGCGGACGATGCAGCCCAGCCACCACCCACCCTGCTCCTTCACGCGCCCATCCTCCTCCGCGTCCTCTCCAAACCACAGGCGGTGCCCTGCCTGGAAGCCGACCGGAGCAGCACGAGGAGGAGCGGCGCGATGGAGCCCGACGTCAACGGGGGCCCAGGACGAGCTGGCCCCGGCAGCCGGAGCTGGCGAGTGCGGAGTGGAGGTGGTTGAAGAGAGAAGGCGCTCGCCTCCCATTGGTAGATGCACCGTCCTCCTCCTCGACTCCGCTATGACGCTGTCATCCTCCTCAATTCCGCTGCGCGTGCATGTGTCTGGCCACCATCGTCCACCAGTCGTGTGATGCCGGCCGCGGCACGACCTGCACTCGTCCCGTGCCCCTGGCGAGGGCTCTGTTGGAGATATGCCATAGAGGCTATTTATTATCATATCTCAAAGTGTTTATAATAAGTTTTGTGTCATGCTATAACTGTATTAAGCTGAAACATTAATACACATGTGATATAAAACAACCCGGTCCCTAGTAGCCTCTACTTGACTAGTCCAATGGTCAACTGATGACATTTATGTCAATTGACAATGGAGTTGTCTCATTGGAGAATGACATGATGGACATCCACCCAAAGTAAGTTAGCGCAATAAGATCCGTCACGAATATCGGTATTACGATAACTTAAATAGAAACATAATAGTAACCGAATCCTTAGACCGTGAGATCATATTTAATCACTGTTCTGGAAGGAGGTTTTGACTGCATCAACCGTCACACCGTAACAGGGTGATCATAAAGGTGTCTATCAGGTTTCTGAAGGAATACGTTGAGGCGTATGCATCAAGAGCGGGATTTGTCCATCTGCGTGACAGACAGATATCACTGGGCCCGCTCGGTGATATTACATCAAGTCTTGTAAGCATGTGACTAGGTCACGGAGATGTAATATCATGGAGACGAGTAAATGAGTTTGTCGAGTAACGGGATTAGATCTCGGACAAACTTGATATCGTGTGACAAAAAGATTTGGTGAACAACGATAAGGTTCAAGCGACAAAGAACTTCAAACAGAGGGGCCATCATGGGTTTCCAGATCCCGTTGTTGGTCATTGATCGGAGAGGAGTCTCGATCATGTCTGGAGGGATCCCGAACCGAGGGGTGGCACACTTAAGGGTAGACGACGCTTAGGAATACCTTTGGCACCAAAGAAATTAGAGAGACCAATTCCAGTAATCGTTCCGAGATTTATCCGATGGAGATCGGAGGTTCCGAAGGAGTGTTGAAATTAAGGGAGAAGTATCCGATGGAGATCGGAGGGCAACGAAAGGAGTTTCGATGCAAGAAATCTCTACTATAAAATTGCAATAGGTGATGGATCAACGGTAAGTCGCGATATGTCAACCGTTGGATTAAACTTTTCCCGATCTGAGGTAGCACGAGGGAATAAAAAAAGGACCACCTATCCAAGTTTTATCCAAATCCAACACGTACTCCTGTCTATGGCAGTAAAATAGGAAACCTAGACATGTACGTACCATGCACTAGCTCTTTTTTCCCTGCACGTGACCCGTATCGATTCCCAGTAAAAATATGTAACCGAGTCATATAAGTACACACTCTAGCTTTTCCATGTATATCGGTTTGATTATATGCATGTGATATTCTTCCGAAGTATTTTTTTCAATCAAAAATAGGATGTGCGTGACCTTTGCACCTGATACATACAGGTTGATGTTGTCCGTGTATTTTTTTTCAATCATTTTTTTGTTATGACGCATAATTAAATGTGCTAATAATCAAATAAAAATTTCCTTGGAATACATTACTACTCCCCTGATCTGTATTAACTGTCGCAAGCGCTATAATAATTTGTGCTACCGCTGCACATTTCAGCAACAGTTAATTCGGACCGGAGGGAGTACAAAATATTTATTATGTGTGTAAAATTTCACTTCTCATGGTTATAGAGAACGACAAAGATGGGGGAGATATATCAGCAATGCGTGGGCACTTAGCTATATTCATTTATAAGGTTAGATTCGTGATAGTTCATCCGGGCATCCATACTACCATACAACACTTCATCCTTCGTATATGAAAACGGAACACTCCACGTGTCGTTTCGCTAATATCCCTGAGGCCCCGCTTAGATAGTCGTATTCCGGCCGTAAAGTGGAGTATTAGTGTGCGCTGGGAAAAAAACGGTTGTGGTCAGTAATCCCACTTGGATGACAGTTTAAATTTTCCCTTCCGTCTCATTTCCGCCCGGAAGACGTAGAGATTTCTACGGACCTGCCATCCTCCGTGAAAAATTCCGTCGTATTCTTGTGCACGGCCATATCTTTACCTCTTTACCTAATAATAAAGGAAGAGTTGTTTCTCCCAAATTTTTCGTCCAACTTTCTTATTACCCTTCTTTTGGAGCATAATTACGGGCACTGCCACCGTTTAAGTCGGAAAAACGGTTCGGTAAAAAATCTGGATCGTTTACCTCGTAAAAAAAACTGGATCGTTCACCTCGGCGCACAGGAGACCGACACCACGCGCTCCGCCATGTGTTGTTGCGCGGCCTCGCTCTTCTGAAGCTCTGCCGCCGCGCTCGTCGCAGCCGTGCTGCAGGGCCATCCTGCACCTCGCTTTCCCCTCCACCCCCCTCCCCTTCGCCTTCGCCATCGCCCCATCGCTGGTGTCGGCCACGCCCTTGACAAGCTGCTGATTTACCTCGCGCGCAGCAGCTGGGCCCGCTGGTCTCATCCATGGCGGCTGGAGGTGGAGAGGTAGGACGGGTCTTTGAGCTCAGTTCTGATGTGTTCTCCACGGATCTGATGCTCCATGGTTGAATCGCCCGATCTGCTGCCGACCTCAATGCGTCTGCCCGTGGCGTGCGAGTGGGGCCCTCGTAGATAGCGTTAGCACGTGGAGGAATAGCTGGTGAGGCGCACGGAGGTATGGACAGCTTCGTTTCGTTGGTGGAGGACTTGGCATCATCGCCATAATGTAATTTTTAGCCAAGGAGATGCTTCTATTAGTCATTCCGTTAGCTTCTTGCAGAAATACATAGCTACCTTGCAGGCCTTGAAGAATGGAACCGTTAACATCGTTAGGAAAGGGGGAAAAGGTTCACATGATATAGAAGCTTGGAAGAAACCTGCTCAAGATTGGGCAAATTTAATGTGGTTGCTAGATTTACGTGGGAGCTGAAATGTGGTGCGTGAGGTGCGAACTTCAGGAATGATCATGTCCATGTAATTAAGTCAAGTCATCCTGGGCCCTGGGGTTTCATTCCTAGCTCAAAAATGCTGTTACAGGTGAAGCAATCACGTGCCATGAAGGTGTGATCAACTGAACTGTAACCTGATCACTGAGATGGATTGTCCTCTATTTTGAAATCCTTTGGAAAGTTCAGTGAAGATAAAGCGGTGGTGCAAGTCACTGCTAAGAAACTTCATTTGCTGAGACGGACGGACCGCCAGATTATTTATTACGTGAAAATCAATAAGTTGTACTCATCGTACATGGCCTAGAAGAAGGAAAATCTTCTAATCTTATTGGACTGAAGTGCCATGGATGCAAACTCCTTATTTAGTTCACAAGGTATAGCTGTCCTGTCCACTTTGGATATTATTTTCTTGAGATGGTTATTACAGGAGTTGACAAAAACGGGTCATTATACACAAATAAGTTCAGTCTGATTCATGACCTGACAAGAAAGCGACCCAATTCTTGACGGTAGTTCTATCACATAAAAAAGTTCATCTGGTCAAGAGAAAACTATTTTCTATTAGTGAAATTCAGTGTGTAAAAACTATTTAGTAAAAAATTAACCCGTAGAAATGCACCGCTAGAGTTATACGGGTCGATCAACTTTGAATTTTTGAATCACACCGAGTTTTTTCGTTTAATAGTTTCTCTCCCGTAGCAACGCACGGGCATGTTTGCTAGTATTAGATAATATGTATTTGATATTAATTAAAATAATTAATTATTAAATCTATACTATAATAATAAAAGCACTAAGCCTTCTTCCGGTCCGTCATGGAATTTACCGTCTTAACCTCCATTAAATCACAAATTTACCAACACTGCCACCGCCAAGTGAAAATAACTGTTCGTTCTGTCCTTTGCCCCAATCCCCACGAGCACCAGCGCCGCCCGTCACAGCGAAATCGGGCTCGTCGCCGCACCCACCGTCCTCCCTCCGGCCTCCACCGCACGTCGTCGACGCCCCACGAATCCGACCGCCACCCATGCTGCTTTCGATCTTCCTCGAGCTCGTCTTCACTATGCCCGGCTCTACCCGTGTATTGGGGAAGGGGTGACTTCCCCGACCCAGCCGCCATCGGGGTCTGGCCACCAGGGGCTCGCTAGCGCCAGGTCCAGCGCCGACTTCGGCAAGAGTGTCGCCGCCCTGCCCTCACATGTACTTCCGCTCTGTTGGGGGAGGGTCGCCTCCGCCCTCTCGACTCCCCCGGCAAGTCCTCGAATCAGGCTTTCACCCCGCCAAGTCCCCGGCATTGATGTCCCCATCCCCCATCCCTCTCCGCCTCCACCCCTCCCCTGAAGTGCCCCAAGGTGAGTCCCCTCTCTCTGTGCGAATCAAACAGGAATCTGGTGCCTGATTTGTCCGATCTGAACCATGTCCTTGACCTGGCCAAACCTCCAGCGTCGCTGTAGCAGCAGCACATATGGCCATGGGCCAAGCTTCTCTCGTTGTGCTCACATGTGAGGGGATTTAGATTCTGGGCTTAGCAAAGACACGATCTTTTACTCGTGATAGTCTTTAGAGCTCAGCAGTAGTTGAGGGTGTCGGGCTGCTGCCTTAATTTAATGGCAGCTCCCTGGGTAATGTTCATGGGCATTTTATTTTTTGTCGAGATGTTCATGTCTATTCAGATTCTTTTGTTAGGCATTGATAGGTTAGGAAACCTATGCGTCACAACTCAGGCCTGCTAATTTCGATGTCATCTGCTTATCCAACATTTATTTGAAGTGGACATTTTTCCATCTTTAAATGAGACCAACCCAGGCACTAGCACCCGTTGGCTTTTTTTTTATAGAAGAAGACTCCGTGAGGACACAGCGCGAGTGAGAGGACTCGAACGCTGGCCGGCTGCCTACGCACTCGCAGCGCTAGCCAACAGGCCGACGGCCCGTTCTCAGACATTTTCCATCTTTATGAACAAGATAGTTGGCTATTTGATATATAGTCATTGTTGCGAGTATTGAAGTGCAGAGAGTACAGTTTCGATGTTGCACCTTGCTGTTCTGACATCTCGGAGGCAGACATGTAAATGCCATTTTACTTTTTCTAAGAGCCCTAGCAGGCCAGATGTGTGCACACACTAAATTTTATAACAAGCACAAATTGCTCTTCTGTTTTCTATTTGTCCGGCTTATTTCCAGTAGCATAAGAGCAACTCCAGCCGGCCCCCCAGGAGCCCCCCCCCAGGAGCACTTTTTGGTCGCCGGCGGACGAAAATCCTCCCAGTCGCGCCCCCAGAACGTTGTTTTTCGCCGGATTAGAGCAAAAGATTCCCCCGGCGTCCCAAGTTCGGCCTGGGGGCGCCGGCAACTCGTTTTTGCATGCAGCAGCCCCACAGTCAGCCTCCCACCGTCCTCTCTCTCCTCCTTTTCTCCTATCTCCTCCTTTTCTCCTCTCTCTCCTCCCTCCTCTCACTTTTTTCCACCTACCGCGCAGCAGCACCACGAACCAACGGCTGGAGTGTACTGGGTTGGGGGGCTACTGGGAAACAGGCCGCCCCAGGACGCCCCCAGGACGCCGACGTCCCCCCAGGCGGCCGTTTTTTCGCCGGCATATCGCGCTTGGGGGGCGCAACGGCTGGAGTTGCTCTAAGAGCACAACTGAAACCTAGACATTGTTTACACGTGTAAACTAGTCTGTTACAATTTTATTCGCATGCTTCTGCGAAGTGTTAAAGTTCGGAGAACTTGCTGTTCTGACATATTGGAGGCGTGTGGTGAGAGACTGAATTTGTGGAGCGCTTCATCCCAGGTTAATGATTGTTTCTCTTACGATGCTCCAATGGTAAATGCAGATTGTCTACTGCAAATTACACCTCACTTTGCTTTCACATTTCAGGAGAGCATATAAGCACGTCCATCTGTTGTTATTATAAGAGCTTTTTTTGAATAGAAGAAAAGGAATGAAACCTGCGATAGTCAAACTAGATCTTGCTGCACATCCATCTGTTCTTATTGCATTTTTTTGTTTCCTGAGCTGAATAAGTGGTTTTACAGGTTATTGGTTTGCTCATTTGAAATCGTTTGTTAGTAATTGGTAAACATCATATTTTAGGTGTTGCGAAGCAAATAATGGACTATTCTCTTCTAGAGGGGTAAACTAGACTTAACCGGTGAGTCAGCCATTTTGGAAAGAGGCTTACCATTCTATTGCCATGATGGAGAGGTTACTACTACACTTTCCAATACACTTTCCAGAGTTGTACTTCAAAAAAAATATTTAGGTATGATTACCTTTTGAGGTCTAGATAATGTGTTCTATTTATTAGCTGCTGCAGTGCTCTTATTATTGTTTTTCCAGAAATATTGTCACGTTTTTAAACTGATGTAACCCTCAGTTTATTGACTGAACGCGGACCTTTTTAATGCAGCTGTAGTATGCATTCTTTCCGTGTAGAAGTCATCTTGATATAGTGCTCTTATTATTGGTTTTGCAAAATTATGTTCACGTTTTACAACTTGATGTAATGCTATGTACCTTGATAGAAAGCAAACCATGTTCGTGATTGACTTGCAGGAAAGAAGAAACAAAATTCTAAACCAGTTTTGTTTCGGAAGAAATTGGAAACAATTTTTGATATTGGAGGTATTCCGGGATGATTGATGGCGGTTGCAGCCAAAGTGCCGTCCTATGGGACGATTGCCGGCGGCTAGAGTTGACTGTTTTCCGAGACGGTCGTCATCATCTTGGCCCCGTCTTTGAAGTTTTGAAAGTTAAAGACAGATGGAGCTGGACGTCTTCAGATAATGCATGGTGAAATCTTGAAAGTTAGACAGATGGAGATGAACGTATTCAGACTCTGCATTAGTCTTGAAATTTGGATATAGAGAGCTGCATTTGGGCCGTTTGTTGGATGGTTATATGAAATAGCTCCCGTTGCAACGCACGGGCATGTGTGCTAATAATATTTAATTTCTCTACTATAATATAGGAGTTGGACGTTCGTACGTTGCCCTCCATCGTCCGTTTGCTCGCTCCGTCTCTCCCTCGCTAATTGACTTGTGTTATAATATATAATAGCTGAATGGTATTTAGGGATCTCGTGCAACACTACTACTTTTCATCTTCTTTTTTTGCAGGCATGGAGCTGAATACTATTGGTAGCATAATTACACACTGCACCTCTTTTGTTATGGTGAGGAATTGCTTTGATATTCGTTTTCTATACGGGACAACAATAGCTTCAATCGACAGCATCGATAAATAATCCAAGTTATGTGACTTCCCTCTTTCGTGTCATCGTGTGTATTGTATTTCCTTTTACAACACTCTTTTCCTGCAAGTGCTGGATGCTTGCCAAAAAATCCCTATTAATACTTTGTAAAGTGCAGCGCGGCATGACATGGCAAGATTAGGTGTTTGGTAGAATAGTTACTATTGCATTAGATTATTATCTATGACAACTGAAATGCTTCACAGTCTCCTGTTATATTAGGTGTGCATCCCCGGTTGTTTTCTGTTCAGTTAACCGTACTTCCTCATCTATTTGTTCTCAATAGTTATTTTACTGGGAGGCTATTCAGTCGTGCTCCAGGTTTTATTGTGAATTTATTTAAAGCAACAGTTGCTAAATGGTGATGCAGTACAAACCCTGAGTAATTGTATATTTTGTAATTGAGTTTCAATATTGAAGCTTATGCCATATCAGGATATGAAGGTTCTGATGCGCCCAGGTGTTAAAACTTATTTCTCTTTAATTCTATATACATAAAAAAAAAACTGATACAGGTTATTCTCTTGCTCAAGAGGTTTTGGATATCGATATGGTGTTACCTTTTTAGGAATATTGAGTGAGTTGGATGTTCATAGTGCAGCTCTAGCAGCTAAAGTGCAATAAAAAAATGGTTTGCTGATATAGAGAGCGCAAGACATGGATTTCAGTTCCTGAAGGTGAGCAAATCTTACCACCTTTCAATCATTCCCATCTCATTTCCCAACTTCAACTTCTCAAGGATTACGCGAACAGATCTGAAGAAACGAGTTGTCTATGTCCTAGATTTCTATCTTGACGTATCTTGTAACTTTTTTTGTCTCTCATATTTTGTCTATGTAGCAATACTCACAACTTATGCCCTTTGCTCTTGATTTTTCTGTTTTGTAGTTCTGCTGGCAATTTCCGGAGGCAATCTGCTAAGAGGAAGATGGTGGAAAGGGCGGGCGAGTTGGGAGAAAGCATGTTTTTCTCCTAATGTAATTTACACTATCACACTTCTCCCGATTGTGATTTGTACTGGTTCTGAATGATTTGTATAGGCATACTTGTGTTAAAATTGGTTAGAAATAGTACCAAAATGCATTAGTTAATATGCTTTTCTACAAAGCAAGTTTGTGTACTTCAAAAGGCTATTCTTTCATTCATGTATAATATGCTATATTGTGATGCTTCACATGTTTTGAAAATTGATGATTTTGATTTTGGGGTGAACTTGATGATGACCTTTGGTCAGCTATTGCAGAACTATAACGATTCACTATACCTCGGTCCAATTCCTCCGGAGTTCCGAAGAATGCCTATGGTTGTCGTTCCGGACAAAAGCTCGTGCTGCGGAGGACAGGGTGATAATATTCCATTTTTGCATATATATTTTTAGACTGTAGAAACAATGCCTCTCTTGTATATATTTGTTTTGTTTCGCTGTATGGAGCTGCTGATGCTCCTGCTTGTTCATAAAAAGACCGTCATAGGTGAAATCACATCCTTTTAAGAGGAACTTGTAAGTTATAGAGCTTTCTTATCTGGATAGAGTGACACAATTTTTGGTACTATTTCCAATTGTTGCCAGCCGGATATAATTTTGCACTTACCTTTTTATAATATTGAAAGTATATCACTAAGCATAACCTCCATTAGATAATATTATTGAGAACTACTAAATAGCATCATGATATTTTCTTATATTTAGTATCACGAGTTAATGTTTTTTTTATTCGGTAGCAAAGCACGGGCATTCAGCTAGTAATATTTACTAGCAAAATGCCCCGTGCGTTGCAACGGGTCAAATTGATCCTTAGAAATCAATTGACTGCACCAATTGAGTCGTCCTCTTACAGTTCTACAATACACATCCATAAAGCAACCTTTATGAAAAGAGAAAAAGAAGTTGTCATTTATTTTCCGTTCTTTTGTGTTGATATACCATGGATATCCAAATGTACTTACATTATCACACATAGACTTGTGAGTCGACAATAAAATCACCATGATAAATTTGACAAATTATATGGAAGACCGCTAACAAAAAAATGTAGTGATTCCATTTGAAGAAGCAAAGAACTGAAGGAGGTGCACGGTTATTACATGTCATAGAGAGTAAACGTAGTATTCCAAGAAGGATAACATTTTTAAGTATATCTTATACACACTGCCACAACACCTTGCTATTATGCCTCTAGCAAATCTTTGGTGTCCTTCGCTTCAAGAAATTGGATTGT
Organism: Puccinellia tenuiflora; assembly: GCA_012064385.1. NCBI lineage: Eukaryota > Viridiplantae > Streptophyta > Magnoliopsida > Poales > Poaceae > Puccinellia > Puccinellia tenuiflora. The sequence goes on from QRDG01000716.1 coordinate 274,305, forward strand.
TTCTTCCATGGTCTTAATCTGAGTGTCTTTGTTCTTGCAATCATGTTTGGCTCTCCCAGCCTAGCAGAACCAGATGTATGCATTCAGAATAAAAAATATGGAAGCTAAAGTACTAAAACATAAATTAACAATGCAGTAGAGTACCATAAGCTTATATCTTGACACTTCTCCAACATCAGCTTGTTTTCTTGAATGTCCAAGTTCTATGCCCCTCACTCTGCTTGCAGAGTTCAGCGAGCAAAGAGTTTCACCCACGTTATTCTCATTTGGGCTAATATGAACAAACATCAAAGTTTTTTGAGTCTCCATATGCAGGGTACACTTTAGTGCGAAAACTAAAGGATAGGTTAAATTCATACCAGTAAAGAAAAGAAATATACATACTTAGTGAGTTTTGCAGCAAAGTGTAGTAACTTCCAATTCCTGTCAGTTTGAGAAATATGACATCTCCAAGTGCAGTAAAGGACGTGGTAATGTTTTGCGCTTCTTTCAGCCTTGAGAACCTGTCTTTGCCACACACTCACTAAGTCAATTAGGTATAATTTACTGTTTGTGCGATGTCCATTCATCATGGTTTTCCACTAACCACAGCACAATGTATACTGAAATGCAACCAATTAGTTAGAAGAGAGGTATACATACCACCGAGTAGCCAGCTGGATTGATTCCGGTAGCTACTATAGGTCACCAAGCACGTTCGTCGATTCCCTCTGGTGCTAGCCGTACGTGCAAATTGATCTCAGTTTGGCTTGCTGATCGAATTGCCTCTTTTTTTCGGGTCCGATCCGAATTGAGTTTGCAATTAAGTTTGTTTCTTTCAGAGGGAGTCGAGTCTTTTTTATGTGTGTCAATGGGCATGTGGTGGAGTTTAATTGGAATCGGAATAGGATAGGGATGTCGGATGCCCGTAGGATTAGCTGGAGAAATTCTATTTTTTTCCCTTTGATTGATTGATCCTTTCCAATCGTTAGCTCGGATGCTATTGCTACTCAACTCCACCATGTTTTTTTTAGGGTGAACTCCACCACGTGATAGAGCTCTATGCGTCGTGACGTTGTCCTATAGTTGGACTCCTTTTTGACTGGGCCGGAACCAGTGCATGGGCCGTACCTTACCGATAGTTGGACTACTTTTTATGATTACCACCGATCCGGACGACTCTTTTTTCAGTTACCTTTTAATTAGTTCGCAAAAAAAATTACCTTTTAATTGATCCGATCGGGACTCTTTTGCACTCGTTAGCTCGGGTTGGTTGGACGTACCAACCATCACCACGCATTGCAATATTATAGTTTAGAAAAGGGCAGCCCACCTAAATGGGACTCACCCGAAAGGGGAGGCTCAAGTGGGGGCTGCGCCACAAAGAGAGGCCAGCCGGCCTGGGCCAAGTGGGGTGCCCTACATGGGGCCCACTATGGGGCCGGTGGCTGCCCCTTGGCCGGCCAAGCCATGTGGGATTTAGTCCCACATGGCTAAGCCAAGGGGGTTGGCCTCTCCCTCCTCCTATATAAGGAGGTGCCCCCTCTCCCTTTGAGGCCATCCCAATCTCTCAAATCTATCTATAAGCGCCGCACCTACAAACTTCCCGTGCGGCGCGTGGAGATTCCAAAATTGGCTGGGTCTGCGCTCCATCGCGCGGTACACTGATCACGAGCGGCCCGACGGCCCCACCTATCGCTCGCTTGCGTGTTGCAGTTGCGCCGTCGGCTCTGTTCCGCTCGTATATGAAAGCAGGAATCTCTCCGTTGTTGAGCTACTACGAGAGCCTTGCATGCGAATCTTTTTCTACACTATTTCGTATTGATTTCCTCTGGACATGTGTACAGTGCACATGCATGCAAGCCTAGGACTAGACACGTAGAAAAATAAGTGGACATCTCCCTCTCACAGATCGTGTATACTCTGAAGCAAGACTTTTTTATGAGTAAAATTTTACTTTCACTAAACAAAGTCAGCTACAGTGTCATAGGACTAGTAACTGATAGGGCACATGCCCATATGACTTGACTATAATTTTATTGGGAGCTGAAGTAAAAAAATATGGCATTTGCTCTAGTTTAACCTGATAGGTGCATCAAATCTATTTAAAAAAATGGCATTTGCTTTAATTTAACATGATAGGTGTATCAAATCTATCTGGTAGCTAGCTATAGTAAAATAAAAATGTGACATTGACTCTAATTTAATCTGATTGGTGTATCAAATCTACCCGGTAGCTGCAGTAAAAAAATGTGGCATTTGCTATAATCTAACCCGATAGGCGTATCAAATCTACCTGATAGCTCATAACTGCAGTAAAAAATGTGGCATTTGCTCTAATTTAACCTGGTAGGTGTATTTAAAAATTTGGTATGTGCTCTCTCAAAAAATCTGATGTGTCAAATTAATTTGGTGGCCGCATTGAAAAAACTAGAATTGATACTAGCTTCATATGAGAGAACCATCTATTGATATAAATAGTGCAAGTTTACTTTTATGCACATCTTTGCTGTAGCCTCACTACTCCACACCCGGCTAGCTAGGCAGTAGGCACCTAGGCTGTGGAGGACATGGAGTATGTGATTTGTTTTTTGGAGCTAGCTGTCTGTGTCGCTGTAGACACAGCTGCCTAGCCAGGGCCAGGCGTCTAAGCTGTTTGACTGTATTTCGGGAATGCATGCATGTCCCGCGACCCGCTGCCTGTAATCGATCGGTGACATCACCCGCCGCACAGAAACACTCCTATGCGGCGCCGCTGTATAGTCGGATCTCTTTTATGTGTTGTTCTAGAATATTGAAGCTGCATATTTTAGAGGGGTCTCTCCACTAAAATCCACCGCCGTGATTTTGGTGCTTTGGTCGAGCTCTTCATCTTCCGTTGTTGTCGCTGGACCGGACACTACTAGGAAAAGGGTTATAGTGGGTGACATTCTGTGGCGCACCAATTTTCGTGCGCCACAGAAATATGTTTCTGTGTGCGCCACAGAAAGTCACATTTCTGTGGCGCACCTGGCCACATGCGCCACAGAAATGTGACTTTCTGTGGCGCACCAAGCACGGTGCGCCACAGAAAGTCGTCTGGGGGGACTGGTGAATTTTGGAAAAAAAAATGTGGCGCACCTGGATTGGTGCGCCACAGAAAGGTGACATTCTGTGGCGCACCAAGCTTGGTGCGCCACAGAATTTTTTTTCTTCGGATCACCCCCCCCCCTCCGTGGATCGCCTTTTTAGTCTTGTAGGAAGTAAAATAAAATGATAAAAAATTCAATAAATAAAATCCTTTGCGATGTAGTTAGGTATGAGTGTCTAGTAGGTCTAGAAATTTTGAAATATGAATTTTGACCTTTTTTGCAACAAATGAAAAAAAATCTTATAACGGCCATAACTTTTGCATACGACGTCGAAAAAATGCGAATAATAGCTTAAAAAAACTAGAGAAAATTTCGGATTCGATCGCACCCGGGTTTACCCGGTCAGCAATTCACAGAATCCTCAAATTCCAAACCAACAAAAAAAAGTTATGGCCAACAGAAGAATTTTCCCAGCAAAATCAAAAAAAAATCCAAAAAAGGGAAAAAAATTCTGTGGCGCATGTGCCAAGGATGCGCCACAGAATTATTGGGCGGGATTCGAAATTTTGAATCCCGCCAGCCCCCTTCTCCCTCTCTTTTCCCTTTTCTCCTTCTCTCCTCCACTTCTCCCTCCACTTCTCCTCTTCCTTTCTCCTCTTCCCTTCTCCTCTACACTTCTCTCCCCTTCTCCTCCCTCCTCCATCTCTTCTCCTCTCCTCCACATCTTCTCTACTCCTCCTCCACCTCCACCTCCACCTCCGGCGACCTCCTCCACAACTCCGGCGACCACCTCCACAACCCCGGCGACCTCAACCTCCGGTGACCTCCTCCTCCACCCCGGCGACCTCCACCTCCGGCGACCTCCTCCACCACCGGCGACCTCCTCCTCCACTCCGGCGACCTCCTCCTCCACTCCGGCGACCTCCTCCTCCACCTCCGGCGAACTCCGGCGAACTCCGGCGACCACCATCCTCCACCAACCTCCGGCGACTCCCTCCTCCACCCATCTACGGCCTCCAAAAAAACGAAACGAAATTCCGGCGACCAGATCTAGATCTGGCCAGATCCAGATCTAGATCTGGCCGCCCTTTTTTTTTTAAATTCAAAAAAATTCTGTGGCGCATGGTAAGAGGGGTGCGCCACAGAAATATTTCTGTGGCGCACGGTGGGTGGGTGCGCCACAGAAATATTTCCGTGGCGCACGGAGGAGGTGCGCCACAGAATAAATTTTAGTGGCGAGATTTCTGTGGCGCACCCAACAAATTTGCGGGTGCGCCACAGAATGTCAAAAAGGTGCACCACTGATAGCCTTTTTCCTAGTAGTGGGAGACGGGGGATCGTCGCTACACCGTACGTGTGTAGAACTTCGGAGGTGCTGCTCTCTGCAGCGCTCGTCGCCGGTACGGCTCCACATGTCAGTGTCGTACGTCTTCACCAACAACGTTCTAGGAACGTAACGCTTTCGGTATTCAAGAGGTATGAACACCGGATCCCTTCGTTACTTTATGTCTACCAAGAGATGGATCTTGGCTAGTTTATAGTTCGCGTTGCTAGTAAATTTTTTGTTTTCTACACACGAACCCTTTCAGTGGTATCAGAGCCGATCTATACGTAGATATAGCGTACGGATTAGAACACATAGAAATATGTGGGCACTCGATCATATAATTGTTACCCTCTCACGTGCATTTGTTCATACTATTGAATTGCTTGATGAAGCGGCCCGTACCGACATTACGCGTACTCTTACGCGAGACTGGTTCCGCACTTGACATATGGCTTGTACCATATATGCGGCTGGCGGGTGTCTGTCTCTCTAGCACTGGTAGTATGGCATCTTCAACGGAGGGCCCTGAAAGGGGTGTAATAGAGACAATTATTTTATCGGTTTTGTGCTTGCAGATCATAAGTTAGAAGACGGTTCTTATTGCGAAAGCTCCTCAGCCACGCAAAATTTGCAAAATATGAAGTAGAGGCGCCTAACTTTATTTTGCAGGGGCGGTGATATGATATGGTAATGGCGACGATCGGGTGTCAAACATATCTGCGTTCGCATACGGTGGGTGTAAGCCATGTATGCACAGCCACATACTAAGGTTGAATTGGCGAGCCTAGCATGTACAGACATTGCCTCGGAACACGGGAGACCGAAAGGTCGAGCATGAATCGCATGGAGATGTGATTGACATGGAGAGGTCTACCTTTGAAGCCATGTTATCGGCCGTGACGATCGGGGTAGTATTGGTGGATGGGGGTCATGTGATCACTAAAATGACGATGAGGGATATCTTTTTGAGTGGAAGTTCTCGTATATTTTATATAGATAAAACTTGAACTCATATTATGAACACTGTCTTATAAACTTTGCAAATACCATTGTAGATGTCTCTTCCCTTTGCCAACTTAGTCCTGACTGTTGAGAAACTGAAGGCTTATGGATCAAACTTCCTTTCCTGGTTCCGTTCACTGAAGACTCTCCTCATCTCCCTCGACATGGATTATGTGCTTGAGGCACCCCTAGGTGATGAACCTGCAAACACCGCCACTAAGGACGAGAAAAATGTTTTTCTGTCAAGGGCGGGTGACTACTCTTTGGTCCAAGACGGAGGCTCTTTGACATGGAGGCTGATCTGCAAAGACGTTTTGTGAACATGAGTGCTTATGAGATAATCACTGCTCTCAAAACTGATTTTGCACCACGAGCCATGGTCGCAAGGTTTAATACCTTTAAATTGTTTATGACGACCCAGATGGAAGAGCATGACAACATCATTGAGCATGTAGCCAAAATGTCTGACTACATTCAGTGCCTGACTGCTCAGGGACAGGATATCCCTGACGAACTGGTGATTGATAGGGTACTGCACTCGTTGCCCCCTAGCTACCATGAATTTGCCATGGACTTTCTCACGCAAGAGGTTCCTAAATCTCTATCTGAGTTATTTGAGATGCTGAGGACCACTAAGATTGAAGTCAAGGAGGAGCACGTGGCGTTAAAAGTTAACAAAGCCCTCGAATGGAAGCCTAAGAGAAGTGGCAAATCAGCTGCCTCTACCTCCAAGGAGGCTAAACCAGGCCCCAAGCCAGGCGTCGAGTACTTCTACTACAGAGGGGACGGCCATTGGAAGCGCAAGTGCCCCAAGTACCTAGCTGACAAGAAGGCGGTAAAGATCGCCAAGAAGGACAAAGGTATATACGATATACAAGTTATAGATGTTTATCTCACAAGTGCTCGGAGTAACACATGGGTATTTGATACCGGTTCGGTTGCTCATATTTGTAACTCATAGGAGGAGTTGCGGGATAAGCGGGACTTGGAGAAGGACGCGGTGATGATGCGCGTCGGCAACGGCAACAAGGTTGACGTCATGGCCGTCGGCACCCTACCTCTGCATCTACCGTCAGGATTAATACTAGTGTTGAATAAGTGCTACTATGTGCCCGCGTTGAGTATGAACATTATATCAGGGTCTTGCCTGCTACAAGACAATTATTCATTTAAGTCAGTACCAAACGGTTGTACTATTTCAATGAATAATATATTTTATGGTCATCCACCGGTGTGTAGTGGTTTATTCATATTGAATCTTGATCGTAGTACACACATCCATAACATAGAAGCCAAGAGATTTAGGCGTAGTGACGATAATACCATGTATATGTGGCATTGCCGTCTTGGTCACATAGGCATAAAGCGCATGAAGAAACTCCATTCTGATGGAATTTTGGAGTCATTAGATTTTGAATCTCTTGACACGTGCAAGCCATGCCTTCTAGACAAAATGACCAAGACCCCGTTCTCCGGTGTTATGGAGCGGGCGTCAGATTTGTTGGGAATCATACATACTGATGTGTGCGGACCGATGAGTTTATCGACACGCAATGGTTATCGTTACTTCGTAACCTTCACCGATGATTTGAGTAGATATGGATATATCTACTTAATGAAACATAAGTCTGAGACTTTTCAAAAGTTCAAAGAATTTCAGAGTGAAGTTGAAAATCAACTCAACAAGAAAATTAAGCATCTTCGATCAGATCAAGGAGGTGAATATTTGAGTTTTGAGTTTGACACGCATCTCAAGGCATGTGGCATTGTACCACAACTTACACCGGCTGGAACACCACAGCGTAATGGTGTATCTGAGCGACGTAATCGCACCCTACTGGATAGCGTGCGGTCCATGATGTCCCTCACCGATCTACCCCTGTCATTTTGGGGTCACGCATTAGAAACTGCCGCATTTATATTAAATAGGGCACCAACCAAGTCTGTTGAAACGACACCATATGAGATATGGCACGAAAAGAAACCTAAGTTGTCGTTTCTAAAGGTTTGGGGTTGTGAGGCTAATGTTAAGAAACTACAGCCCGATAAACTCGAACCAAAATCGGAAAAAATGTATCTTTGTAGGATTTCCGAAGGAAACCATTGGATAACAACAAAACCGAGGGCAAAATGTTTGTTGCTAAGAACGGTACCTTTTTGGAGAAGGAGTTTCTCGCCAAAGGTTTTAGTGGAAGGAGGATAGAGCTCAATGAAATTGTTGACCCCGAACTCGAATTACCGAGTGGCGCAACGGAAGATGTTCTGGAACCATCATCCACTAGAGGAGTGGGAGCAAATGATGGTGATCACGTAGAGGAGCCTACTCTACCCCGCAGGTCGACACGACCACGTGCCACCCCTGAATGGTATGGTGATCGCGTCATGTTGGTTGAACAAGACGAACCTGCAACCTACAAGGAAGCGATGGAAGTCCCTGAGTTCGAGAAATTGCTCGAAGCCATGAAATCCTAAATAGGATCCATGTATTATAACCAAGTGTGGACCTTGGTAGATATTCCCGAAGGCCGGAAGCCTGTCGAGAATAAATGGATCTTTAAGAAGAAGACTGACGCTGACGGAAATGTCACCGTTTACAAAGCTCGACTTGTCGCAAAGGGGTTTCGACAAATTCAAGGAATTGACTACGATGAGACGTTCTCACCTATAGCGATACTTAAGTCTATAAGGATTTTACTAGCAGTGGCTGCATATTTCGACTACGAGATATGGAAAATGGATGTCAAAACCGGTTTCCTAAATGGAAACATTGAGGAAGAATTGTACATGGTGCAACCGGAAGGTTTTGTCGATCCAGAAGGTGCTAGTAAAGTATGCAAGCTTCAACGATCCATCTATGGGTTGAAGCAAGCATCTCGGAGATGGAATCTTCGCTTTGATGAGGTGATCAAAGCTTTTGGATTTGTCCAAAATGTAGAAGAAACCTGCATTTATAAAAAAAAACTGAGTGCGAGCTCAGTGGAATTTCTAGTCCTATATGTAGATGACATATTAATCATGGGGAATGATGTGAATCTTCTAGAGAGTGTAAAGGATTACTTGAACAGTAAATTCTCAATGAAAGATTTGGGAGAAGTTGCATATGTATTAGGCATTAAAATCTATCGTGATAGATCCAGGCGCCTATTAGCATTAAGTCAGGGGAACTACCTAGATAAGATTTTGAAGAGGTTCAAAATGAATCAGGCCAAGAAGGGGTTCTTGCCCGTGATAAAAGGTAAGCCATTGAGTCTGACTCAATGCCCAGCATCGGCTAATGATAAAGAAACGATGGAGAACATCCCCTATTGAAAGAACAAACAATGCCCTAGATGTCGCCTAGAGGGGGGGGGGGGGGAATTGATAATTGCGGAATAAAACTATGTGTTTAAATTAACAAGCCAACAACCTAATATTCTAGGTTCACCTATGTGCACCAACAACTTATGCTAAGCAATTCAAGCAACAAGGTGATAGCAAGATATGAACTTCAAGCACGAAGGCTATCACAATGTAAATTGCATAAGTAAAAGCTCGGGTATAGAAATAACCGAGGCACGCGGAGACGAGGATGTATTCCCGAGTTCCTCCTTGTTAAGGGAGTACGTCTCGTTGGAGGGGTGTGAGCTCGCCACAAGAGGCCTACTCAAGATGCCACAAAGGCCTCACCCTATTCTCCGATGAACCTCACCCAAGAGATTGGTTCACCTTCCACTATCGGAATCCTTCAAGGCGGATTCCGGAGCCCTTTACAACTCTTCTTGGGGCACACACCCACAACTCAATTGGGGGCTCCCAAACTCGTGCCGAAGCTTCACAACTCGAAGGCTTCGCGGCACCTCCAACCGTCTAGGGTACACAATGCACCCAAGAGGCAACAAGCTCTTGGGAACACAATACACCCAAGAGTAACAAGCTTCTCAACATTGATCTTCACATATCACCGTAGGGAGAGCAACCCGATGCAACAAATGCAAGAGGCAAGAACAAACAAAGTGGTCAAGTCCTTCACTCCCAAATTCCAACCAAGCAACAAATGCTTTAGGGGGAATAGGAGAGGAAGAACAAAGGGGATGAACACAAAGCAACCCCAAATCTAGATCCACAAGGTTCTCCTCACTTAGAAGAGATTTTGATTGATGGAATGGTAGATCTAGATCTCTTCTCTTGAAACCCTAAATTTGGGCAAGAATCATTGGAGGGGAAGAGAGGAATCAATCTCACAAAGATTAGAACAAAGGGGAAGAGTAAGAACAAGTGAGCAAGGTGTGTAACCAGGTTTTGGGGGGGAAGGAGGCTTTTAATAGCCTCCCCCAAAAACTAGCCGTTGGAGCCTGTCCAGGCCGGAGACTCCGGAGTAAGTGACCGGAGACTCCGGCCTGCTGGGTCATCGGGGAGGCCAGAGATTCCGGTCCTTGGGGCCGGAGACTCCGGTCAGGCCAGAGACTCCGGGCACCCTCCGGGGGAGCTCCGGACCCCTATCCAGAGGCGCACCACACAGATGCAAACGGTGCTGAGGAAAAATGAGGGCCGGAGATTCTGGGTCCTCGGGCCGGAGACTCCGGTGGGCCGGAGACTCCGGTCCTTCTCCGGGGAAACTCCGGACCCCTATACAGTACCGCACCACAGCAGACACAAACGGCAGCGAAAACAGGGGGACCGGAGACTCCGGTCCTTTGGGCCGGAGACTCCGGTGTGGACGGAAACTCCGGACCAACTCCGGGGTAGATCCAACAGCAAATTCAATGCCCCATAACTTTTGCATATGAACTCCGTTTTCGATAATCTTGGACTCGTTGGAATCGTCACAATGAGCACAACAAGATTATGCAGAGAAACATCATAGTTCATCAAGATATTATAAAACCAAATGTGGAAGTTTAAAAACTCTTTTTCGCAAACCGGAAACACAAAAGAAGATGCAAATGCAAACCGTTTTCGGTGATCTTGGCTTTGTCATGACAAGCATGACAAGCACCAAGACCACACCACGATAAGATCCAAATAAGAACTAATAAAGATGATTGCATGGATGCAAAGGTTTGAGCTCTCCACGAACAATATGATCATGATACTCGGTCGAGAGCCCCTCTTGATAGTACGGCTATCTATCCTATAACCTGGTCTCTCAACTAACATCATGAGACCGGTAAAATAGAAGCCCTATCAAGAACATACCTTTGCCTTGTGCATTACTCCACTTGAGGTTGATGAAGACGAACTTCATCTCCTCAAGACGAACCACCTTTCTTGATTGCGCCTTGCTTGGTGAAGATTCACATGACGCTCCCCCATACACCAAGATGGGGAAAGCACTCTTCGGGATATCTTCACTTGGACTCGAGTTTCGATCAACCCGCACTTAGCCTTGATCAACACAAATCTTTTCTTCCCTTGAGCTTGACTCCAACAAATGGAGATCAATTTTTAGCCTTGATCAACAAATGATCTTCTAACCTTGACCTTGACTCCAACCAATGGAGACAAGCAAGCTTGGCCTTGATCAACAAATGATCTTGACACAAGCTAAAGGACAACCTACACATAGAGCTCAATGCAAATATTAGTCCATAGAGATTGTCATTAATTACCAAAACTATGCATGGGGGCAACCATGCACTTTCAATCTCCCCCATTTTGGTAATTGATGACAATCCCGTTTAAGAGGGTTTATATAAAGAATAAAGCAACCTTGCACGACAAACAAGCAAGGATGCAAAGCGCATTAAAGGTAAATGCAACAAAAGCATAAAACCCAAATTCCCTTAAACCCTCTAAACTTCTCCCCCATTGGCATCGATTGCCGAAATGGGAAGAAAAATTTAGAGAGCCAATATAATAAGAGTTACTCCATAAAGGTGTGCATTCCTCAAGATATGAGTGAAATCAAATGCACTTATTCATTGACGAATAATTAGAGGAAATCAAACTATATTGAGGATCCAAAGATTGCAAAAAAGGATGAAATCATTTTAAACATCTCCACAAAGGAGAAAACCAATCGAAAAGATCCAAAGCGAGAGTTCTAAATAAAAACGGAGAAGCTCCCCAATGTTCATGCACAATGGAGAAGTGCACAAATATGGTATCCTCACTCCCCCAAAGTCATCTAGAACACGCAACAAGTGCAATTGTGCATAATGCAAAAGCAAATCATAGCACTTGCACCAAAGATGTGGTTGAGCCATAAGGAGATATCAAATTTCAAAAATTCATCATAAGATAGGCCCAACCGAGATAAAAAGATCTTTTAAAGAAATATGTTCACAAGCTTAGGGATACCAATTGGAAACTAAAACCAATTGAAAATGCCAAAAGCTAGTGAGATCATCTAGCCAATAAAATTCAACATGCTTACCATGGTAGGCATGAAGACAACGATCTTCAAGAAATACATGAGTGTGCAAAGATACCAATAAACAATAAGACAAGCACTCATGAGAAAAATTTGGAGCCACCAAAGAATTATAGATGAAACACAAGGTGGCTCAAAAAGAAATAGGATACCGACTAAAAGATGACCTCTCTCATATGTATAGGTTTCTAATTAGACAAACCATAAAGATATACATCCGCAAAGAAACATATACATACGAAATGGTTCGGGAAAAGGAGAACAAGGTATCCAAAAAGAAGTCATAAATATACAAACGCGATTATTGCATAAAAGCATAGCACATAGCTCAAATTTATCTCATTGTATATGAATGAACTTCAAATATATCAAATGCATCACACATATCACTAAGGGAACAAGAGATAGTGGAGATGCTTTGAGTTAGGCACCAAGTATCACAAAGAAATAATATCAATTGAAGAAAAGGTTTTTGCAAATTCATCACACATATCACAAAGATATATTAAGTGAAGGAAATAGGCCAAAACCACAACAATTGCATCTAAAAGCTTTTCATGCCAAGAGGCAACCTACACAAGGTTGGATACTAAAAAGTATGCATGAGATAGATACTTGTTACCGAGATGGCATTGGTGAAGAAGAAGATGAGAATTTTGATTATCATCAAAGCTTGACTCCGACAATCACATGGTGAGAACACCTTCCTTATGAATGAGACAAGCATCCAATGCATCTCCATTGTACCTAAAACACAATTAGAGTACAAAATGGTTCCCAAACTCATTGGGTCCCATAGTAGTTAGATCAACTACCATATATAGGAAACACTCCACATAAATATGTGCATATAGATATGAAATTGAATTTCATGCACATCTTAGCCGATTTAGGATTCGGTGGAGTATCCCCTATATATTGGAACTAAAAGGACTAGCATGCCATATAATATAAAAGTTAAAGGATATACATACAAAGCCTTTCAAGATCCAAACGAGATACAATTTGGACAAAAACACCAAGTAAACCAAGAAGAGAGCACACAAGAGTGTGACACTAAAGGTTGTCCAAACTATATCAAACTCCAAATCAACACATGATTGAGGAAAAATCAAATCAACAAATGATTGATTCCAAAACACATCAACACGTGAAGTGTGATATCAAAAGGAATCAAATCAACACAACAAATGATCGATAAGACACCAATTGAAAATAAGATACCAATTAAAACAAAAAAATATCAACTAGGAGAAAGGATACCAAGAAGAGGGTGATACTTGACCGAAATCAAGTAAAGTAAGATAAACAAAAAGGTATCAAGACTCCCACAATAAATATCAATTGGAACAATATCTATGGAGGAGATATTAAATTCCAATTAATACCAATTGAAGGTACCAAACATAAGATAAAGAATCGAATGCCAATTGAGAGGATAAAAATTGATAGATAGAATAGTGTTCTAAATAAAAGGAATGCTCCCCCAAGATTAATGCATTATCTTAGATATTTGCATTTGAATACAAAATGCATGCACAAGGGATCATTACTCTCCATATTTTATCTAAAACACTTAAACACTACCGATTGAAAGATAGGATCCTTGCAAGAGGCAAAGAGGGCAATAAATAGAGCAATTTAAAAGCAAGTGCCAATGCGAAGATGATCTACAAATCCACCACAATTACTAGAATCACTTGTCAAGAACAAGGAGTATATGGAGAAATTTCTTGGTGGTATATAGAAATGATGATCAAGACCAACTTCACAACAAATAAGCATATGGCAAAAGATAAGAATTAAAGACGCCAAATTTTGAAAATGGTTTGTTGGTAGTTTCAACTATTCGAACCAACCGGCAAAGCCATGGTTAAAATAAGATGAAACAAATGGTTTCTCCAAAAATATATAGGAATGCATATTAGAGAAAACCACACCAAGCAAACACACCCAAACAAGAGCCAAAAGATAACCAAAAGGAAATTGGACTTGTTCGAGCAAACATGCCACATAGGAAAGATAATTTATAATATCAAATCTAAGTGGCAAACCTCAAATGTTCACATTTTTATGGGATTGTACTAAGCACATAGCTTATTACTCCCCCATAATGTGATAATTCATTTTATTTTTAAGCAAGAGGCACATAAAACCAACTAGAGAAATTAATGGACATTGTAGAATTTGAATTTCTCATGGATATGACATACCACATAGTAGCTAGATAATATTGAAATATCAATACTAGGTGGTGTGCCCCATGTCCACACATTTTTTAGGTTTGCGAAGTGCACAAAGCACATCACTCCCCCAAAATGGGATAGTCCATTAATAACTCAAAGAGCCAAATGAAATCCACACAAGATTCAAAAAAGCTCAACCCACAAATTACACATACATGATACACAACTATCATACACAACCTTGAATAACAAGACAAGTAGGAAAGGAGCATATCATATACAAGCACATGCTAGGAACAAAACTAACACATGCAAGGGAGCAAGCAACTTTCAATGTATATGTGAATTAAATACAAGTTACCGCAAGGAGGAAGCATTGGATGTGAGATATATATTTGATAATCCAATTGACTTGGCTTGAGAAATAAAACCATGAAGATCCCTTAATTCTTCGAAAATAGCCAAGTCACCAATGTCCTCCATATCAACCTATTGATCAAGTTGAAGCTTGTTGGTCCCCAACCAAGTTGGGTCCTAAGAGGTTAGTCACAATAGGCTTGGGACCCCAAATGGTGTGTTTCTTGACACCACTTTGAGCTCCCACATAGTTGGCAAACACATTTCCAACTCTATCCTTCCTAAGAGAATATACATCATCAACTATGATAGGAGAGGATGAGGTACCGTTAGTGCATGAAGAAGCAAGATGACCTTTGCCACGGCAAAGCTAGCAACACCGACTCTTTTTCTTCTTAATAGGCTCTTCAACTTGAGGAGCAATAGCTTGAGTCTTCTTGGGAGGTGGCCTTTGTTCAACACGTGGTTGAGCACGAGTTTGAACAAGAGGCCGCTTCCCTAGTTGCTTCTCACTAAGAGGCTTCTTCTTCATTGGGCAATCCCGAACGTGGTGCCCTTCAACCTTGTACTTAAAGCAAGTGATCTTGGCCGGATTCTTGACTTGAACTTGGCCCTTCTTCTTGTTGTCAACCTTGGACTTGTTCTTGTTGTTGGAGTTGAATCCAAGTCCACTATTGTCATTTGGGGATTGTTGCACACTCAACATGTTGTCAAGTGCACTCTTCTCCTCATGATGCTTTTCCAAGCCCTTCTTCAAGAAGAGACTTGGGCCTTGTGGTCTTTTATTTCCTCTACATGGTTAGTGGCAACAAAACCACTAGAGGAAGTAGAAGCTTCAATGTTAGAGCAACAAGGCAAAGCAAGTAATTCATCACATGATGTACCAATATTTTGAGTGGATGAACTAGTAGGACTAGCACATGGCATTTTAGCATTTTTAGTTATGGTTGTGCTATTATCCACATGAGGCTCACAAGATGTTACTTTTGTAGTGACGGCCTCATGAGCCAACTTAAGACAAGCATAGGATGCTAGAAGTTCATCATTAGAGCTAGATAACTTTTCATGACTTGCTTCCAACTTCTCATACTTGCTAGTTAGCAACTCAAGTTGAGCCCTTAGCTCAACATTCTCCTTCATAATAGATGCTTCACAAGAAGTGGAGTTAGTAGCACAAGCATCATTAACTTTAGGAATAGAAGAAGATAACTTGGCAAGCTCATCATTTAATCTAGCATTTCATTTTTCGTGACTTTATATTTAGCATGAGCATGGTCACGTTCTTTAATGATTTTAGCAATTATATCATTATGAGACTCCTCGATAGATTCTAGTTTCTCCTCTAGAGAAGCAGGAGTCTCTTTTTCTTCCACAAGAGCATCTTCTAACGATGCTTTCTCCATAGAATCATCTCTTTCTATCTTACCTTTTTCTTCAAGGCTTGCTTCCAAAGCCTCAATAGTTTCCCCACGCTCAATAAGGGTGCTCATGATTTCAAAGAGATTAGCTTGGGCACTTTTATTGCTAGGAAGGGCTTTAAGAATCATTAGACATTTATTTTGAAGCAAAGCATTAACCTTTTCAATATCATATTCTTCATCGTTATTATCATCATCATTATCATCATTATTATTATCATTGCTAGAAGAAGATTTAGCCATAAGGCAATGAATGATGGATGAAGAAGAATAAATAGTTTTTGAACTACACAAGTTCAAATCTTGTTCCACAATTAATTGGGTTTCCTCTACATTATTATTCATGTAAGAGTTAGAGGGAACACAAGCATTTTTATCATTGGAACAAGATAAAGCAAGCATATCATCATTAGATTTATCTAAGCAATTTTTGGATGATATGCAAGGACTGTCAACACTAGCATGTATGACATTTGGAGTGCTAGAATAGTTTAAGTCCAAAGATGAGGCATTGCAACAAGATAGAGATAAAAGATCATCATAAAAGAGCTCACTATCAATATTGCAACGCCTATCAGTACTCACCATCACATTAGTTTGTGGCTTACCACATTTTGGTAAAGTAGATGAAGACGAGAGCTCGTCACGGCCGGAGGTGGAGGGAGAACAATCATCCTCAATAGCATTGGACACTCCATATTTATCTTGAAGCTTGGTCCAAAGCTCATGAGTGTCTCGGAGAGGCATGATAGACTCGAAAACTACAACACTCACAAATTTGCAAAACTCATTAGAAGCTAGAGCATCTAGATATAAGTTTTTCTCATCCTCTAAAGTCGTACTTTCGTAATCCTTTGGAGGATAAAAACCTATATCTAAGATACGCTCAATATTGGGGTCCAAGACCCGTAAGTGATTAACAATATGAGTTTTCCAAACATTAAAATTTGTGCCATTAAATCTAAACAAGGAATTGTGCACTAAATCCCTAGACGACATCTTTACTCTCTAGGTGGTAAAGCCAAACAAGAGAGACGAGGCTTTGATACCAATTGAAAGAACAAACAATGCCCGAGATGTCTCCTAGAGGGGGGGGGGTGAATAGGCGATTAACACTTTTTCTAATTAGGGGCTTGATAATTGCGGAATAAAACTATGTGTTTAAATTAACAAGCCAACAACCTAATATTCTAGGTTCACCTATGTGCACCAACAACTTATGCTAAGCAATTCAAGCAACAAGGTGATAGAAAGATATGAACTTCAAGCACGAAGGCTATCACAATGTAAATTGCATAAGTAAAAGCTCGGGTATAGAAATAACCGAGGCACGCGGAGACGAGGATGTATTCCCGAGTTCCTCCTTGTTAAGGGAGTACGTCTCATTGAAGGGGTGTGAGCTCACCACAAGTGGCCTACTCAAGATGCCATAAAGGCCTCACCCTATTATCTGATGAACCTCACCCAAGGGATTGGTTCACCTTCCACTATCGGAATCCTTCAAGGCGGATTCCGGAGCCCTTTACAACTCTTCTTGGGGCACACACCCACAACTCAATTGGGGGCTCCCAAACTCATGCCGAAGCTTCACAACTCGAAGGCTTCGCGGCACCTCCAACTGTCTAGGGTACACAATGCACCCAAGAGGCAACAAGCTCTTGGGAACACAATGCACCCAAGAGTAACAAGCTTCTCAACCCGATGCAACAAATGCAAGAGGCAAGAACACACAAAGTGGTCAAGTCCTTCACTCCCAAATTCCAACCAAGCAACAAATGCTTTGGGGGGAATAGGAGAGGAAGAACAAATGGGATGAACACAAAGCAACCCCAAATCTAGATCCACAAGGTTCTCCTCACTTAGAAGAGATTTTGATTGATGGAATGGTAGATCTAGATCTCCTCTCTTGAAACCCTAAATTTGGGCAAGAATCATTGGAGGGGAAGAGAGGAATCAAGCTCACAAAGATTAGAACAAAGGGGAAGAGTAAGAACAAGTGAGCAAGGTGTGTAACCAGGTTTTGGGGGGGGGGGGAGGAGGCTTTTTATAGCCTCCCCCAAAAACTAGCCGTTGGAGCCTATCCAAGCCGGAGACTCCGGAGTAAGTGACCGGAGACTCCGGCCTGCTGGGTCATCAGGGAGGCCGGAGATTCCAGTCCTTGGGGCCGGAGACTCCGGTCAGGCCGGAGACTCCGGGCACGCTCCGGGGGAGCTCCGGACCCCTATCCAGAGGCACACCACACAGATGCAAACGGTGCTGAGGAAAAATGAGGGCCGGAGATTCCGGGTCCTCGGGCCGGAGACTCCGGTGGGCCGGAGACTCCGGTCCTTCTCCGGGGAAACTCTGGACCCCTATACAGTACCGCACCACAGCAGACACAAACGGCAGCGAAAACAGGGGGACCGGAGACTCCGGTCCTTTGGGCCGGAGACTCCGGTGTAGACGGAAACTCCGGACCAACTCCGGGGTAGATCCAACAGCAAATTCAAAGCCCCATAACTTTTGCATATGAACTCCGTTTTCGATAATCTTGGACTCGTTGGAATCGTCACAATGAGCACAACAAGATTATGCAGAGAAACATCATAGTTCATCAAGATATTATAAAACCAAATGTTGAAGTTTAAAAACTCTTTTTCGCAAACCGGAAACACAAAAGAAGATGCAATGCAAACCATTTTCGGTGATCTTGGCTTTGTCATGACAAGCATGACAAGCACCAAGACCACACCATGATAAGATCCAAATAAGAACCAATAAAGATGATTGCATGGATGCAAAGGTTTGAGCTCTCCACGAACGATATGATCACGATACTCGGTCGAGAGCCCCTCTTGATAGTACGGCTATCTATCCTATAACCCGGTCTCTCAACTAACATCATGAGACCGGTAAAATAGAAGCCCTATCAAGAACATACCTTTGCCTTGCGCATTACTCCACTTGAGGTTGATGAAAACGATCTTCATCTCCTCAAGACGAACCACCTTTCTTGATTGCGCCTTGCTTGGTGAAGATTCACATGACGCTCCCCCATACACCTAGATGGGGAAAGCACTCTTCGACATATCTTCACTTGGACTTGAGTTTCGATCAACCCGCACTTAGCCTTGATCAACACAAATCTTTTCTTCCCTTGAGCTTGACTCCAACAAATGGAGATCAATTTTTAGCCTTGATCAACAAATGATCTTCTAACCTTGACCTTGACTCCAACCAATGGAGACAAGCAAGCTTGGCCTTGATCAACAAATGATCTTGACACAAGCTAAAGGACAACCTACACATAGAGCTCAATGCAAATATTAGTCCATAGAGATTGTCATTAATTACCAAAACTATGCATGGGGGCAACCATGCACTTTCAATATGCCTCGGCCATAGGGTCTATCATGTACGCGATGCTGAGTACCCGACCAGATGTAGCTCTGGCTCTAAGTCTGACGAGCCGCTTTCAAAGTAATCCTGGTATGGACAACTGGACAGCTGTAAAGAACATCCTGAAATATCTCAAGAGAACAAGAGATATGATGCTAGTCTACGGTGGATGTGAAGAAGAACTTGGCGTAAAGGGTTATGTTGATGCAAGTTTTGACACAGATCCGGATGATTCTAAGTCTCAAACGGGATATGTGTTTCTGGTAAATGGTGGCGCTGTGAGCTGGAGAAGTGGAAAGCAATCCACCGTAGCCCAATCTACAATGGAGTCGGAATACATTGCCGCTGCTGAAGCCGCGAATGAAGCTGTCTAGCTAAGGAAGTTCATCATAGAACTTGGAGTGTTTCCTGGCATGCAAGACCCCATCAACATCTACTGCGACAACACAGGGGGGATTGCTAATGCTAAGGAACCAAGGTCTCACTCCACTGCCAAGCACATACTCTGATGCTTCCATGTGATAAGGCAGTATGTCAAGGAAGGGTAGATTAAGATTTGCAAAGTACACATAGATCTGAATGTGGAAGATCTTTTGACTAAACCTCTTCCACCAAAGAAGCATGATCAACACCAAGGAGCCATTGGTGATAGATTCTTACCAGATGTAAACTAGATTAATTGTATTCTAGTGCAAGTGGGAGACTGTTGGAGATATGCCCTAGAGGCAATTAATAAAGAGTTTTTATTATCATATCTCAAAGTGTTCATAATAAGGTTTTTGTCATGCTATAAATGTATTAAGCGGAAACATTAATACACGTGTGATATAAAACAACCAGGTCCCTAGTAGCCTCTACTTGACTAGTCCATTGGTCAACTGATGATCAAGGTTTCCTGATCATGGGCATTTATGTCAATTGACAATGGAGTTGTGTCATTGGAGAATGACATGATGGACATCCACCCAAAGTAAGTTAGCGCAATAAGATCTGTCACGAATATCGGTATTGAGATAACTTAAATAGAAACGTAGTAGTAACCGAATCCTTAGACCGTGAGATCACATTTAATCACTGTTCTGGAAGGAGGCTTTGACTGCATCAATCGTCACACCGTAACAGGGTGATCATAAAGGTGTCTATTAGGTTTCCTGAAGGAATACGTTGAGGCGTATGTATCAAGAGTGGGATTTTTCCATCCGCGTGACGGACATATATCATTGGGCTCACTCGGTGATATTACATCAAGTCTTGCAAGCATGTAACTAGGTCACGGAGATGTAATATCATGGAGATGAGTAAATGAGTTTGTCGAGTAACGGGATAGGATCTCGGACAAACTTGATATCGTGTGACAAAAAGATTTGGTGAACAACGATAAGGTTCAAGCGACAAAGAACTTCGTGGAACGCACAGGGGCCATCATGGGTTTCTAGATCCCGCTGTTGGTCATTGATCGGAGAGGAGTCTCGATCATGTCTGGAGTGATCCCGAACCGAGGAGTGGCACACTTAAGGGTAGACAACGCATAGGAATAGCTTTGGCACTGAAGAAATTAGAGAGACCAATTCTGGAATCGTTCCGAGATTTATCCGATGGAGATCGGAGGTTCCGAAGGAGTGTCGGAATTAAGGGAGAAGTATCCGATGGAGAACGGAGGGCAACGAACGGAGTTGCGATGCAAGAAATATTAGATAATATGTATCTAATATTAATTAAAGTAATTAATAACTAAATAATATTAATTTAATATTTAAAAGGGCAGCCCACCTAAATGGGCCTCACCCGAAAGGGGAGGCCCAAGTGGGGGCCGCGCCACAAGGAGAGGCCGGCTGGCCTAGGCCACGTGGGGCGCTCTACATGGGGACCACTATGGGGCCGACGGCTGCCCCTTGGCCGACCAAGCCATGTGGGTTTAGTCCCACATGGCTAAGCCAAGGGCGTTGGCCTCCCCCTCCTCCTATAAAAGGAGGTGCCCCTCTCCCTTTGAGGCCATCCCAATCTCTCTTCTATGTGTGGTTCCGGAATATTGGAGCGACATATTTTAGAGGGTCTCTCCACTAAAATCCACCACCGTGATTTTGGTGCTTCGGTCGAGCTCTTCATCTTCCGCTGCTGCCGCTGGACCGGAGCCGGGGGATCGTTGCTACACCGTACGTGTGTAGAACTTCGGAGGCGCTGCTCTCTGCAGCGCTCGTCGCCGGTACGACTCCACAGGTCGGCGTCGTACGTCTTCACGAACAACATTCTAGGAGCGTAACGCTTTCAGTCTTCAAGAGGTATGAACACCGGATCCCTCCGTTACTTTATGTCTACCTAGAGATAGATCTTGGCTAGTTTATCGTTCGCGTTGCTAGGAATTTTTTATTTTCTGCACACGAACCCCTTCAGGCTCGCGGAGCAGTAGAGCAGCGCGAGGAGGGGTGGCGCAGGGATGCCAGCAGCGTCGCTGGAAAGAGGAGTAGGAGAGGAATGAATTGGAGGAGAAGGAGGCGTGGGGCATGAGGAGATTGACAGCTAGGTTTACCCTCCTCGACATGCCCTTTGGTTGGCCCGAAGAGACACGCCGAGTTTTTCCTCTGTGGCCAATGAGAGAGGAGTGGGGACAGGGGACTGCGTGCCATGGATGGGTTCTCTCTGCAAACTGATCAGACCAAATCGTGCTTGGCCCCATTCGTCAGCGAGATGGGCTTACATTGGACAGGTGTAAAACAACAAAAAAACGATTATTTGCTGCACAAGGGATCACTGTGGTGGCCCGGGAGGCTAGGATCCCTTATAGGAGTAATGTAGAAAAGCCCTACACGTGGCATTACAAAGTTTGTATAATACTAGGTAGAGTACTACATCTAAATCTCTAGAGAGGTTGAGATTACGCTTAAACTCAGCTAGGTCCTTAAACACCTAAAGTTTTGGTAAAACCGTCAGCAACCTGATCCTTAGTTGAAATCAACTTAATGTCAAGAAGTTTCTCAGCTACTCTTTCTCTCACAAAGTGATAGTCAATCTCTATGTGTTTTGTCCTATCATGGAAAACATGATTTGCAGAAAGATATGTGGCACCAAGGTTATCACACCAAAGACAAGGACGTTGTTGAAGAGATATTCCCAATTCTCGAATCAAAGCTTCAACCCAAATCAACTCAGCTATGGCATTAGCTAGTGCCTTTTATTCTGCCTCAGTGCTGGAGCGTGACACAGTAGCCTGTTTTCTAGCACTCCATGATATCAAATTGGCACCAAAAAATATAGCAGACCCACCAGTGGAACGTCTGTCATCTAGACATCCTGCCCAGTCTGCATCTGAAAAAGCACTGAGGCCGACTTTGATTTGGGTTGGATTTCTGAAAGGTGAGGATGACTTTGATTGTACCTTTGATATACCGCAATATGTTATATATATTTACTAATTGGAGGAACCGTACAAGTCTCCACGTTAATCCTAGAAAAATAAACTAATTGTCCGTCCGATCAGCATATGAGATATTTGCAGCCGTTAGATTGAGTGCGTAGAGTCCTGGCGAGATGTCCCACGTGCGTCCCTCTTTACCCCAAGAATCTCCCGTCGCTGAAAAGGTCTTCTGTCGATCTGCCCTATTGGTTTGTAGTCGAGCGAGCCTAGCACCGATCATCCTCTTCCTTTGAATCTACATGTGTCCTGTTCTTTACATCCTCGAATTCGAAGATTCATCCGCTTTGCAACAAATCCAGAAGAGCACGACCAAAATCCACAATCCAGCTCTTCCCAATTCCCTATCACGCCGTGCCCCTCTCATGCCTTGCCGTCCGCGGGGAAGCACAGATCCTGCGGCAGCCTATAACTACAAACTTTCTACTTGGAAGCAATCTTTGAGCCTCCACAATGATCACTTCAATTTGGAGTGGCTATTTTTATTCAGATGCAAGGACGTGGTTATACAAAAAAAATGCCAGGCTTTGGTACATGGACGTCCGACGGTCTAATCCGCAGAGCCCTGTTTGGCATGGCTGCTCCATCCCCTCTTTGCAAGCCGCCTTTTTTGCACTGCTGGGCCGTCGCGTCGGAAAGATTTCTCATGTTTGCACGCCGTTCTATCCTTTCTATCTCTCCATGTTCTCTAGTTGTCACAGCTACACAGGGTATAGGAGCAAGGCAGAGCTGTCAGCTGTGGTCGTCGCGGCGAAAAAGGGAGAAGGTAGATGGGGACAGGTATGAGATTCGAGCGAAGGTCCGACTCATCAGGAAGATGGCACATGCCCAGCAAGCAGCCAGACCTGGACATTTCTCTAACTGACCTCAACGGAGACAAGATCGACCTAAAGAAGCGTCAATTTAACTCACACAGAGTACATATTCTCTTCCCAAATCGGATCCTTCCCCCAGCTGGACTATGAGGGTGTTTGGTTAGGCTTTTTTCTTGGCTTTCGGTATTGGCTTATAAGCCACAAAAGCACCTAGTTAGGTGCTTTTGGCTTTTGACTTTGGCTTATACCATAGTTAAATATAAGCTAAAATTCAAAAGCCAAAACACCTATTTAGGTGCTTTTTGGGCTTATAAGCCAAAGCCAAAAGCCATGTAAAAAACCTAACCAAACACCCTCTATAATGGGCCTATGCTTTATGCTCCTAACTCACATGTTCTCTAATGAAACCAATTCTTAGGATAGACAGACGCGAACAAGGCACCTTGCAGATTAGCAAATACATTTTTCTTAACTTCTCCATTGCCAACTGTAGAATTATTCGTTGGCGCATGCCTGCAGTATTCTAAAAGAAGTTACTGTACTTGATTTTTTTTTTAAACATGGGTGTCTTTTCTAGATATGGTACCATGACAACTAGCTATGGGGCTTTCTTAACTGGCCTAATGTTCGATGATTTTGTCTGTATGTTACATGCATCCTATAGCTTAACACTTTAGCTATAATCATTACTAGCATGATGTTTACCTATTTCATATGAAAACTAGGGAAGAACTCTACTGTATGTGACATCTTATCTTATAGCTCAAGACTTTAATTCTTTTTTGTTTTGTCTGGTGAAGGAATCCAATATGCAGCTCATCAGGCAGAGAAGCGGGCAAAAGGCGAGTGCACAACAAGAAATTTCCCATACTAGATTGAAATTCAATATTTTGGTTAAATTTCCCTATGCGTCACGTTTCTTCATATATTACCACATCACCCGTACACCACTAATGCAACCGAATGATTATTCCTTGAAAATTGTAACACATCCATGGTAATTGAGGCAATAGGAAATAAAGAGAAGTTGGAGAAAATACCAATGGAGGCCCTCTTTTCAGGTAATATTCGCTTATATTTGTTCCATGAAAACATCCATGATATTATTCTCATGTTCCTGGATAGAAGTATGGTTTTCTCAAATTTCTGATAAAGACTACATAATATTTTTTATTGGAAAATAATACTTTATACTCCCTCCGTCCCAAAATAAGTGTCTTAAGTTTGTCAAAATGTGGATGTATCTAGACATGTTTTTATGTCTAGATATATCCACATTTTGACAAAGTTGAGACACTTATTTTGGGACGGAGGGAGTATATGACTCCACAGTTTTCTCCAAATTTCTGAAACTTTATTGTGAGTCCTAAAATTCACTGTAAGTAGCACCCATTAGTTCATGTTGATTATACTACACATGCATGCTACAGATAATGGCACATTTTCTATCAGCCCGCAAAAAGCATGAATAACATTACTTAGTATGGATGCACTGAAAAGCACACTTTGTCCCTATAAATCACTTCAGACAGCGTTTATATTCCATATTTACTTTTTGTTCAACATATCCTCCTGCTTTAGTATACCCAGCGATATTGCCTTCAATACCTCTGTCTATTTGAACATCATATGGAACAACGATAGTGACCGAGTTTTTCTTTCAGTTTCAAACTACTTCTAAAGTCCAGGTTCAAGAAAATATACCATTCCTTTTGGTTGTACATGGATTTACCGGTCCATAGTCCTACCGTTATCACTACTATTAGCATAAAGTGTTGTGCTATAATTAGCAGATAGGTTTAACTACAATAGATGTGTCAGGCGTCACATACATGTACATGTTTTCTTACTAAAACAGTAGTCGTCGGTTACAAAATTAGCAGTAATTAAGTATAATCATGTTTAGCAGAACCACTCCCGTGTTACAGAAGAAGTCCATTGGTATATTTGCAACGAAATTTCTCCGGAGATCTGATGGAAGCTTAAAAAACACATGTTTTATTATGCCACAGTTTTGAATGTAATACTTTTAAAACATAACACCAGTCACGAATATGAAACAATTAATAAAATACTTCAAAAGATATTATTTCTTCTCTATAGATTTATAGTTGATTTTCTCTACATGCTACCATCGAAAACCACTATCTGCTTTTAAATAGTAGTTCAGAAGTCTAATAAATATGTTTTCTATGTTGGTATATGATTGTACAATATTTTTAATGCAAACAATCAATGTTGCCATAACACTTTTAAACTTTGTGCGATATGCATAAGCGGTATCCCGTGCGGATGCACGGGTTGATGACTAGTACGTTTAATTGTTGTCCAATGAGTGCGTGCAAGTTAGCTATCCACGTGCTAGAACCATGACTTGGTTTCGAGATTTTATGGGTTTCGACTCTAGCCTACCCCAACTTGTTTGAGATTGAAAGGCTTTGTTGTTGTTGTTGCTTCATACTCTTCATCCATTGCCTGTTTCCATTGTTTATCTCCAAGTGCCTCAACCATATTATCGGGTTCCCCTATAGAAGTAAACATACTGTATCGAATAGTGTCGTCAGTATATTGTTTTGGTTTCTTGATACCTTTCTGGAGTCGTGTACGAGTTTGTGGTGGTTCTGGTGCAGAGGAGGCCATAGGAGTGATGGCCGCAGACGATCCTGTCTCGTTTTCCTCACCGACGTCACGGTGACCAATGGGAGATGGCGCGCAGGACCCGACGCGGTCGGCCGTGACATTATCACGGGCAGGGGAGCACCTGCGCGTGGGCTCGTCATCCACGTGTGGAGACGCGGCAGCAGGAGAGCGGGTCCCGGTGCTGTCGGCCATGACGGGGTCCAGGGCGCGCGACGGGACAGACCCGATGGCCGAGGACGACCGCGTTGGGAGATCCGAGGCTGATTTACTTGAAGGAGAACCTTCGGAAGCAGCCGAATCAGCATCGGTGGACGTGTCAGCTTGTTCTTCCTCTAATTCACTCGTTTCTTCACCGTTTGAGCTCAAACTTTCACCAGAATCTGCAGAATTATTATTGTAGTTTCTGCGCCGTCACCAGGGAGCTGTACAGAATCAGTAATAGGGACAATATGCATATGATCATTAACATGTATACCCTGATTATTTGACGATGTGGAGGCTAATGGATCAGATAGTAAGAGAATTTCAGCTCGATGCTGGGCACCAGCGTTGGGATGAAGGGACTGGAATGGGAAGATGTTTTCATCAAACACAACATCACGAGAAATTTATACGCACCCAGTGGCTATATCAAGGCACTTGACACCTTTGTGGGGAGGACTGTATCCTAAGAAGACACATCATGTAGATTGAAAAGAGAGCTTGCGTTTATTTTAGGGTCTAAGGTTGGGTCAGCAGGCACAACCAAAAGTACGAAGAGCATCATAGTTTGGTTTGACATGGAGGAGTTTTTCATCTGGGGACTCAATATTAAGAACTTTTGTTGGGAGTAAGTTAATGAGAAAAGAGGCAGTAAGAAAAGGTTCATCCCATAATTTAGAGGCATGTGAGCATTGGCAAGAAGAGCAAGGCAAACCTCGACAATATGTCTATGTTTGCGCTTAGCTGAACCATTTTGTTGACGGGCATGGGGACAAGACACATGATGGGTAGTGCCTACTTTTTGAAAGAAACCATGGAGTTTTTCATATTCACCACCCCAATCAGTTTGCATAGTGATAATTTTGTGGTCAAATTTGCGTTCAAAAAGTTGCTGGAATTTAAGAAAACTTGATAGACATCACATCTCTTTTTGAGCAAATAGATCCAAGTAAAGTTGCTATAGTCATCAATAAAGCTTACATAATACTGGTGTTTGCCAACAGAGGCTGGAGTTGGACCACATACATCAGAGAAAACTTGTTGCAAGGGAACAGTAGACAGACTAGTAGAGGTGGGATATGGTAACTGATGACTCTTTTCTTGTTGGCATGGATCACCCACATATGGATTTATTTCAGGGGAGTGCAAGAGATTATTCTTTCTAATAACTTGTTGAACAATAAAGGATGATGGATGCCCTAGGTGCCGATGCCAACTGGATGAAGACGGCTTGATGGTGACGAAAGCATGCTTGTGAGGCCCGGCGGCAAGGGGCACAAGGGGATATAGGCCGCCATGGCAGGGACCTCTAAACAATGTTTGCTTGGTTTCCTGATCCTTAATCAAAAAGAAGAAATGGTGAATCTATTATATATTAAAAGTACATGACTGACTCACCAGAAAAAAGAGAACTACTCTAGAAAATCCCACAAAAATCAGAAACATCTGACCGTGCATTTGAATAAAAAAACGACTGCAACTGATGGATCTTAGTAAAAAAAAGAGTTACACAAAATTACCCACCAGTGCCCCTGAGTAATTTTTCTCGCACTGCTTAGAGCCTTAGATAGGTTACCGATTCATCCATTAACCCCTAATTTTCTCCGTTCCTCCTCTCCTCCGTGGCTTGCCAA
This sequence comes from Puccinellia tenuiflora, assembly GCA_012064385.1. Classification (NCBI taxonomy): domain Eukaryota; kingdom Viridiplantae; phylum Streptophyta; class Magnoliopsida; order Poales; family Poaceae; genus Puccinellia; species Puccinellia tenuiflora. Next base: position 302,074 of record QRDG01000716.1, read on the forward strand.
GGCTATCTCAGCCGCCGCCAACAATTTCTTTGCAGTCCTCTCCCTCCGGCGATGCATATGCGTGGCTAGCTAAGAGCAACCCCAGCCGTTGGTGCCCCCCAGGGCGATTTGCCGGCGTGCTTGGGGGGGCGCCGGCGGAGATTTTTTCTCTAGGGTTGGGATGATTCCCAGTCATACCCCAACCCAGGAAGTAGCAGAGGACGCGTGGCGGGCGGTGAGCAGGGCACGGCGTGGCCGCTGCGCGGTAGGTGGAAGGAGAGAGAGGATAAAGGAGAGAGAGGAGAAAGGAGAAAAGGAGGAGAGAGAGGACGGGTGGGTGGCTGACTGTGGGGCTGCTGCATGCAAAAAGGAGTTGCCGGCGCCCCCAGGCCGAACCCAGCGCGCTGGGTTCGGCTTGGGACGCCGGGGGAATCTTTTGCCCATATCCGGCGAAAAACAACGTCCTAGGGCGCGACTGGGACGATTTTCGTCCGCCGGCGACCAAAAAGTGCTCCTGGGGGCTCCTGGGGGGCTGGCTGGAGTTGCTCTAAGGCCATGGCAGCCGCCGCCAACTTCTCTGCAGTCCTCTACTCCAGTGATGCGTACGGGATAACGCTCGACCATCATCCTCAAAACAGGGGCGAGAAGCCAACAGGTAATTGCTGCAGGTGCGCCGCTCGAGCCGCCATCGCCTGTTGGAACTAATGTTGTCCTTCATCTCTTTTGCTTTCGCCTAGAGAAAGGTGCCGCATCTTCTTTGATCGGCAATTCGTACAACGCCCCGACCTGTTATAATTGCCATTAGCTAGGGACTAACTGAGGTATCCTTTCACACCTTTGTGATCTCATATCTTTCTTTGTTATTTAAATTCAGCATCTAACAAGACAAGCGTGTTAGAGCCTTGGATGAAGCAGTTTTGCTGCAGATAAATAAAAGTTCACGGGAAAGAGACAAAAGGACATCGTTGAAGGTGAGGCTTAATGCACACAATAGTGCAGAATCCTTTGCGATCTGTTTCTAGCAATATAATCATTACATATCAGAGCAGCTCTACTATTCTTATTCACTGGAGCTGCTCGACCATTCAGCGCTGCGATACGCGCTTGCTCGCCAAGTTATTTAGCAGCATCTAACAGGTTGTTTCACCTAAACTGTCGGTGTAACTTGATATTAACGTGTAGGGAAGAGCTTATTACAGAGGCTTTTGATGTTTTTTCCATCTTTTAATTTGCTCAGTGATTGCGTCAATGAGAACTGCAGATTTTATTTGGTGGGCTTTTGATGATTACATTCCACCTTATTGTAAGCGGGAGTTGCAGATTTGCATATGGATCGTGCAAAGTGACTACCACCAGGCTAGCTTAGGTATGCCCGCATGTCAAAAGTTCAAAACCTACAATCCCTACTTTCTGAAGCCATCAAGTAACTGCACCTCCAATTCTATCTGAATAAAGTCATATTGGTAGGTAGACCTTTGTAAGGAAGGTCCATCGTTATTTGAGATGCTGTACTCTGATGTGTAGATATACCTTAGTTATTTTGCTTTTAAAACGTTGCACAAAATCTATGTTTCTATCATTCTTAATGATCTCCAATCTTGGTGCTGTGACACTATACATCCCCAATTGCATCCGCAGGCGAATGCATCTTTGGAAGACCCAAACCAACAGCTTGAGAAAAAGGTTTGTACATTGATCATTGGTTCCTGCTTACCTGTATTGAGCAATTAAATGGATAGTAATCCGCTTGTAGTTATCATATTAGTTAGTTCTAAGAATATGTTTCCTTTTCTGCATGCAAAAATTATTTTCCATGGGTGCCTTATAGGTTTTTAGAAACACCAAGAGTACACAGTCTTGAAGCTTTAAATTGACGAAGTACATGAAGGGTTAACCAGAGAAAATATAAAAGTTAAATCATAAAAAAAATGTCTCTCAATGGATTATGGATAGCAACCATAGCACTGCATGTTACCTGAAAATAACCATGGCCCTCCAAGTGTGTAATGCCTCCTTCCACGTGCACTAGTGGGGACAGGGCCTATTGTCCCGGTTGGCCAACCGGGACAGGCTAGGCGGGACTAAAGACCCAACCTTTAGTCCCGGCCCTCTTACCAGCCGGGACAAATGGCCCTCAAGCTGGACGCCGCGGAGCGCGCTGGGGGCACCCCCTTTAGTCCCGGTTCGTATAAACGGCCCGCGACTAATGATTCTCTACCGCGGCAGAAATTTGGGCACTTTCTGTGCCGCGGCAGAGAAATTATTTTGTTTTCTTTTATTTATTTCTTTCTTCGTTTCAAAATAGTTTTCGTATATTTCTACGCGTACACGTTCGTACATATATATATAAGATAACTTGTCTTCCGATCGAGCATACAAATATATATAATTACATGGAGATCACAATTACCGGGACTAAACCCGTCTATTCGATTACACGGCCGGAGGATCATCAGTAGCGCCTATTCACACTAAATTTTCCGGCGTCGTCTACCATCTCTTTCATAAAAATCCCGCTAGTTCCTCTGCAATTTCTACTACGCGTTGCTCTGGTAGGAGCTGTTCCCGCATTCTCTCGACCTATATAAGAAAAGGAGATCAATATGAACATCAATCATGATAACAAAAAGTGAGGGTAATAAAATAATGTTGTGAATGTATTGCTTACGTCGAGTCTATAATCTTTCTGCTGAGTGGTAAATGTGTGAATGAACTCGCAAACGTAGTATCCACATAGATGTGTCCCCCGGTGGCTGCCTCGCGCACTTTACGAGAATAGAATTCAATCAAAAATAATAATCTAGCATCATAACTGTATTGAAACTATAAATAAAGAGATGCGCGGACATATCTCGTACTACTTACCGAGACCAGAGTAAACGTCAGCTCCTCACTAAAGGAACCCGTCACCACACTCTTGAACCGGTTCCAAAACCCTGCCCGGCAAACAAAATGAATTAATGAATGAGTTATTCATTACCTGATATCTCATAAAATCAACGAAGAGACCGATATAGCGTGAAAATTACGTCTGGAGCATGTCCTGCATGTTGCAGAACTCTTCCAGGTGTCTCTTTAATGGGTCCATGACTTCAACTATTCCCTTATCAACTCGAATGTTAGCAGAATCCAGTGAAAGCTGCACACATTTATATATACGTCAGTAACTCATCAATTACACTTAACATCGAGTAAGCAAAATTGAATGTGTACAACAGAGTAAGACCCTCACTTGAAGTTGTAAGGAAACAGTATGTGGTCATACTTTTTTTGCTCCGTTAGAAACCTTAGAAGGTTTTCCGCCGTCTTGTCGGGTTTCGTCATTAGCGTACCTATATGTACTTTATCTGTGTCAATGAACCCAACCTATAGATCCTTCTTTTATAAGCCTGCATCTTCATTCTGCATAATAGAGTACAAAAGGATATAATGAGGATAATTACATGCAATGAACTGAACAACTTATATGTAGACAATGAATTCAACAACTTACAGACAATAGCAACTCATGAGAGATTTGTCGAGGACGTCGAAATTGTATAACTGGAGAGTTCTGAAAACTCAACATGGACCTCTTCGGCTCGGAAGTACTGTTGTGGGACTTTCCACGATCATTATTTTGTCCCCCTTTACCTCTCTCAAGTACCATTCATGCAAATTCCGCATGTGTGTTGGCAGTTGTTTCAACTTCTCTTTGCTGACCAAAGGCTTCCCTGGGACATATGTAGGGACTACATCAGCCTTGGGTAACTTGTCGTCTTCGGAACCTAGCAGTTCAGCAACACTCACACCCATAGCGGCCGCCAACTTCGCAGCTTCTTCCATATCCTGCTGCAGCACCTGGGGAACGTCTTCGGATAACACCTTGAGGGGTGGGATCGATTGTTTGGCCTGTTCTCCGAGCTGGGGAACGTCCCTTCTTTTCCCGCTTGCACTTTTACTTGATTTGCTCCCGCTAGCACTTTTACTTGATTTGCTCTTCTCCGCTTCCTTCTGAAGTGTGCGTAGATAGTCATCTGGCTTATGGTGCAACTCATATTGCGATTTGTGTTCAGAAAATTAAGTGGCCATGCTTTTTGCTTCTCGGTGTATATCGGGGCGGGCTCTGTTTTCTTCTTTGCAAAATGCGCATCTTTTTCGGCCTTTGCGATCGCTGCGATTTGCTTGTCAGTACAATCGTAAGTTCTGATGGAAAGATTCTTATGAGGTACTCTTGGGAGGGGCGACATTTTTCGTTTTGGGCTGCTGCGTCGGTTAGTACTCATCGACGGAGCACGCTTCCGCTTATTGTTCTTAGGGCAAAGGCGCGCCGAAGACGGCCGACCCAAATCCGGCGGTGGAGATCGAGATGGACTCGTGTTGTGGTGGTCGTAGTCTTGGGGTGGCTTCTTGTAGGTGATGGTGACCTGCGATGACTCGGAGGCGGTGTTGGCCTTGGCGCCCAGCCTGGAAGCTTGATATTGTTCTTGTCCCATAGAATGATACCACCCAGTACTTCTTCGAGTGTCCTCTCACCTTCAGGTCCAGGGATGTCAAGCTCCATTGAGTCAAACCCCATTACGATTTCATCCACCCTGACTTTAGCATAGCCAGCTGGAATCTCATGGCCATGCCAGCGTGCCTCAGGTGGACAAGGTAAAGCACATCCGACCGCCACCTTCAGGGATATGTTCTTCACCTTCTGATGGATCTCACAAGATATCTGCTCCTTGATTCCATCCACGGGGTAGCCAGGACCGCCATCTATCATCCGTGCACCGTCAGACGGACCTCCGATTCAGCCACGCTGCTTCTCCGCAGAGATGGGCTGGCGGTAATATCGAGTGTAGGATCTTGCAGGCGGTCTCCTCTAAGTTCGTCAATATGCTGCTGCTGCTTGTCAATTCTTGCTAGCAACTGGTTGAACCTGTCTCCCTCCTCCTCTCACGTCGCTTCTTTGCTCTCGATCGGCTTCTATAAGTATCTTTGTCTTTGGGAAACCCAATATCCCAGGGATAACTAGGGCCAAGGCCTCGTGTTCGTCCTCCGTGTTCGTCATTCCCGAGGACCTTTGTCCGCAAGTCTTTCTCTCTATCGGGACGGAACTTTGTTTTCCCTTCTTTAATTTCTTTCACCACTTTCAGCCATGTCTCCCTGGGTATCTTAATCCCATCACTGCAAACAAGGTCCCCTGTCTCATCGTCATACTCACTCCCATGCGCAAGGAACCAATTTCTTGCCCTCAATTCCCATTCATCGCGAATTGGTTCTGGAATGACCCCTTTAGCAAGCAGCGCTTCCTCTTTTTTATCATACTTTGGCAGTCACGTAGCCCCCTGTCCCGAGGCGATGGTGATACTTCTTTTTCACAACATTTTTCTTATTTTGTTCTGTAAGTTTCGTAGCATCTTCTGACTCCTTGAACTTCACAAATGCATTGTAACGCCCCGACCCTAGAACTATACAGTGAAGCTTTGTGCAACCGGTCAGGCCAAAACCTTTGGCAGGCGTGCTCGGAATGGATCATCGGCACGCCACACCTTCGATCATGCCATAAGCTCAGACATAGCTATCATGTATAGTAGAGAGATCAAGACTTGTGGAACAACTAGCTCATCACAGACTCNCTCATCATACTCACTCCCATGCGCAAGGAACCAATTTCTTGCCCTCAATTCCCATTCGTCGCGAATTGGTTCTGGAATGATCCCTTTAGCAAGCAGCGCTTCCTCTTTTTTATCCCACTTTGGCATGGCAGTCACGTAGCCCCTGTCCCGGGCGATGGTGATACTTCTTTTTCGCAGCATTTTTCTTATTTTGTTCTGTCAGTTTCGTAGCATCTTCTGACTCCTTGAACTTCACAAATGCATCCCAGTAAGCCTTCTGCTTCACTAGATAGCCTTCGAATGCTGGAGCAGTTTTGTCCTTCTGATACTTTTGCCATAATGTTTTCTTCCACTGTCGGAATAGTTCGGCCATCTTCTTAAGAGTAAACTCCTTGACTTTCTCCCTCAATGCAGCTGTGTCGTCCTCTTCCTTACATTCTGGGAGGGTGAAATGTGCCATGAGGTTATTCCAAAGACCATGTTTGTACCTTTCGGCGACATACTCATTATCTTCCACCCCTTTGGGCTTATGCCACTCTCGAACGGTGATCAGGACGCGATCCCTAACCATAACTCCGCATTGTTTTACAAATTTTTTGCAACCTTTATGGGTTCCAACGGTTCGCCCACTGGTGATATCTTTGTAATTGTATAATGCGCAGATGCGGCCAACTTTTTGGCCGGGCCTCATTTGGAACATTTGCTGATGTGGAGGCCTAAGAGAAGAAACATTCTCAATTCATATATATACAACTCAATTAATGCATCTACTGATCACCGGACTTCATATATACCTCGCCGACTTCGTTAAGGGTCCATCATCGGAGCTGTCGCCTTCTCCATCATCAGAGCCGTCGGCTTCCCCCTCATTTCGGTCGACCTCCTCACCCTCACCGGATGGGTTCAGATACATGGAGGGAGATTCGGGTGGATCAGCACCGGGGGCGTTGTGGATTATATCCTCGAGAATTTCTTCTTGTGTTAGGGTCTGCGGATTGGACTAGGTGGATCCATAGTTTCTGCAAAATGCACACAATATCATTATCGCACAAATACTACTACTACAAAAATACACCTAAAATAGTTCTACATAAAAGTACTACTAAAAAATACTACATAAAAATACACCACGAATAATATCACAAATACATCTAGAATAATCAGTTACATAGCTCGGGTCCATTTTTATTTAACGCTAATACATCATGAATAATATCACTAATACATCTGCGCACCACACCCTTTAGTCGCGGCTGGTGGTACGGGCCGCGACTAATGGGCCCGAAATTTGCGCGCGAATACTTGGGCCCTATTTTTTTCGTCTGTTAGCTTTTTTCAAATGTGGGAGGTTTTTAAAACATTATGAACACTAAAATTATTCATTTTTTGCATATTTTGAATAAGTATTCCAAATCCATTTTCTGTTTTATAAAATAATTATTCAACTCTACAAACTATTAATAATTTTGCCATTTTCAATTAAAAAATGGATTAACTCATATTTTTTCCATATTTTTGAATCTCACTAAACTTTCAACATGCAAAGTGTTTGAATTTGAATAAGTATCCAAATCCATTTTCTATTTTATAAAATAATTATTCTAACTCTACAAACTATTAAATTTTTGCATATTCTGTAGGGAATTTTTGCATATTTTTGAATCTTGGAGCAATGACAACAGTGGATCATTTGATAATAACTAGTTCATCGACCGAATACAAATATTTGTCCTAACCAATGACAACAGTACGGAATGACAACAGTGGATCATTTGTCCTAACAATCTTAGTCATACTCCCGCCTAGGCCTATAATACTCGTTCTCGTAGTCGTCGTCATCGTCGCTGTCATCGGACGGCGCTCGTGGCTCCAACCTCGACGGGTGAACACGCTAGACTGGATGTGAGGGTAGCGCAGGCGGGGGTTATCGCCGGCCGTGATGTAGTCCATGACGCTCTGGAGAGTCCGGCCACCCCACCACAGCCGACGGCCGGCCTCGTTGAAGTTCGAAGCAGGCGGGCCATCCTCCTCGTACCTGGTGAGCGCCCTCTCACGCCGATTGATGAAGAAGGCGTCCCAAGTCGGATGGTAGTCGGGATGCCAGCGGGGATCCATCCGCTGCTCTGGCATGAGCTCGAGGTAGTAGTGGTTCGTGATGGCCGCCCGGCGCGCCACACCTTGAGGGACAGGAGGGACCGGCACGCCTCCGGCGCTCAGCCACCAGCCGGCGGGGACGCGGTAGCCGGGCGGGCAGGGGTAGTTCGAGGCGCAAAGCGCCTCCACCTCAGGGTAGGTTAGAGTGGGTACGGTGGAAGCCATGGGAGAGTGATGAGGTTGCAGATATGAGTTTAGATGTGATATGGCAATGGCGGCCAAGCCTACATATATATAGTGAGAAATGGCGGGAAGACAAAGGCGGGAAGCGGTGGAAAGCGCGGGAAGAAGCACACGGATCGTGTGTTTCCTTCGAGCGCTTGTGAGCCGTTGGATCAGTGGTGTGTTTCTTTTGAGCGCTTGTGAGCTTGGATCGTGTGCCACACGGATCGTGTGTTTCTTTTGTGGGCTTCTGAGCCGTTGGATCAGGGGTGTGTTTCTTTTGCGGGCTTGTGAGCTGTTGGATCAGCACTAGCACAAACCACTTTGTGAGCCACACGATCCTATATATAGCCCACCTCTGGACATGTTTGGCACTCATTCTGTACTCATTGTAGTTCATTTCGTAAACAAAGCATTCGGATTACCTGCATATATCCGACGGTGCATTTCATATGCGGGCACTCACGAGCCACCGTCGGGTGTATGCAGGGGAAACCGTATGTTTTGTTCTATCTACAAAATCAACCGAATAAAAATCATTCGCATATAGTCAAAACATACGGTTTGTATTCGCATATAGCCATTATTACACATCACCAACATCCCTATCTAGTGTTGCGGTTTTCTTCTGCGCCGTAGCCATGGAGAATCTTCATCATTTAACAGGATGCATGGGTCAGTTTTCACTGTGAAGGGCGGAATTTCATGAAACTTATTATAATCTTCTGACATGTCTGTCTCGTCATCCACTCACACGATGTTTCTTTTTCCTGAAAGAACTATGTGGCGCTTTGGCTCATCGGACGATGTATTCTTTTGCTGATTTCTTTTTCTCGGTTTGGTAGACATGTCCTTCACATAGAAAACCTGAGCCACATCGTTGGCTAGGACGAATGGTTCGTCCATGTTGATGACAGAATTGATGAGAGTGTTTCTCCCTCAACTACGCCAACAAGCACTCTTGATACCCTGAAAGGAAAATAATATATGGGATAGGTTGAGCCTCCAAGTGCAGAGTATGTAGAAGTGGAAGTTTTTTCCCCACGAGGGTGACTCGAGGGTTTAATATCGAACTCTCGGGGAATCAGTAGTGGGGATTTTATCTCCTTGTCCTTCTCTAGATTTCCTGCAAACAAAGTAGATTGCTTTGTGCCCTCAACCTCACCAAGTGGTTGTCAAGCACAAGGTGTGAGAATGATATTAAGATAATAATGAATGCAAAACAGTAAATAAATATGCAATGGTGGTAAGTAGTAATGCAAGGATGATAGTAATGATGATGGATGATATTTTTGGGGTTTTTATATGTGTATGCAATGAATAAAAGTGTTTTTGTATTTTCTGATTTTAAAATGGCTGAATGTAGAAAATGCTTAAAAGTGGTTGGAAAGTTGTTTCTTATGATTAAAAATGGACCGGGGTTCATGGTTTCACACATGCACTCTCTCTTTAATATAGTGTGGCAAATAAGTAGACATAGGATTAACATATGAGATTGCAAACAAGTTTAATGACATGTTACTAATTATATGGGCATCACGTCCTAACATAGAGACCTTTTGATTATTAGTCTCACTTATACTCCACCAAGATGCGAACTAAATCATAACACCTCAGTAATTAAGATGACTCAGAGTATAGCCTTAAGATTAATGACATGAAGTGAAAATAAGAACATGCTGGATCTAGTCATAGGTAGAGGCTTGTCACTCCTCATACCTTGCAACATGGTATTTTGGTTTATCCCTAGTGAGGCAACAAAGTAAGGTAAACACCCAATGGATCGCGATATTAAGTTGTCAGCTTATCACATCACCACCCCCGTTACTCCAACTAATGCACACGTTCCCCTCACACGCTCTCATAAACATGCTTGATCAAAACAAGGATACAAGAACGGGGTACATAATATGCATCTACTTTCATAACTGAAATAAACATTGCAATCTCAACATAATTAACTCATAAAAAGATCCACCACAAAGGTAATACAACGATGACCGTAATCATGTTCAGCAGCTCATACGGTGCTAATTAGTGAAGCTCAGAGAGAGAGAGAGATACATATGCTACTGCCACAAACCCATAGTCCAGAGGTGGACTACTCCCTCTTCATCATGGAGACGGTGGAGATGTCGATGGAGAAGAAGGAGACCTTCCGGCAGCGCCGCCGGAGTTTCCCCCCTCCAATCTGCAGCCTCCTGGTCTCTGTTCTTGTTTCTCTCGATGTGGGCGGCTCTCTCTCCGAAAAACGTCGGGGGGGCTCTTTATATAGGCATTTTTAGGTCACGAGGAAAGCTTCAGGAAGAAGGATCGCGTAAACGGGGCCACGAGGGCCAAAGAGGTGGGCCCACGTGGCCCCTGTACCTGGCCGTGTGGGGCACCCTCTTTCGCCCCTCCGGCCTCCGTTTGCTTGCTCCTTCGCTCCGAGGTCTTCCTCCTTCCAAAATAATGATCCCCGTAAATTTGCAGCTCATTATGACGCCGTTAAGGCCCTGAAATAAATAAGGAAAGAAACAGGGGTTTGTCTGCCTGCGCAGGATTAATTTCATAAAAAGGGGAAAATCATTATTAATTATCAAAAATCATTAAATAATAGTAATATACCCCTTATATGATGCAAATATGAATGGAATACAAGTATTATAGTGCAAAGTTCATGTATGCATTTTACATGCATCAATATCCCCAAGCTTAATCACGCTCGTCCTCGAGTATGAAAGTGATAAAACTAACATGAACTTTGCAATATAATAACAACATGGATATAAAAGATGATTGCTACTGCTACATAAAGTCAAATGATTCATTAATTCAAAGAAGTTGCAATATGCAAACAGTTTATAGAGTGATATCAAGTATTCAATGTAAGGATGTTCAATGATAGTTCACAAGTGTAAAAGATAGTAATATGGACCACAAGTATGCAATATGATAAGTAAGAACATACTACATTGGTCATAGAGTGAAGATGAAAACCCTGAAAGTAAAGGTGGACCACTTTGGAATGGATATATAAATGAGTAGAGGCAAAACTTGCATAAGTTTCATCTATCCTCCAAAACTATTCTAATTGAGTTATTGATTGCAATGGTAATACTTGGTGTCAAGCTCTCATTCCCCTATCATAGCATCTTGAATGATTAAGTTAAATGTGAAAGCAAATATGAGTAGTGGCCTTGATAAAGTAAGGTTAGATGTCTCACGCCCCTTGAATACAAGTACCTACACCATGATTACCATCTTGGGAAACAAAGCAAGTTTAAGTAATCTATCATTGTAAGTAATAATGGTATTATCAAGAGACTCAACTGGGGTACCTCTTATCCCATGATATGGATCAAGCCCACATCAAAACAACAAGACAAAACAAACATAATGAACCACCTCAACACCCTTTTATTTACCACTTGATATAGCTTTTTATTGTAGGGTGTATCACAGAAAGTTTAAAATAGCATGTAAGTAAATTTCCACTATGAATGATGCATGGCTTAGATTGGCGGCCCAGGTTCTCTCTAACCATTTATACAAACTCATTTAAACTTATTCTATTTCCACATTATTTCACCATGATAGGCATCCATAAACAAAAGTACATGATATCAACTAGATAAATGATGGAACATGCTGAAAGCTTTGCATGTGACAGCACATATGGGCTAACTCCCAACCTTAAACATTTATCAAGACACTATCATCATAATATTAATCACAATGGTTCATGTTTATTAAACGCAATAAAAATAAAGTGTGCATCAAGTTTGCGAGAGCTTTTTAACCAACTTTTCCCATTACAATAAATAACATAATCATTTTCATTTAGAGGTATAGATAACACAAATAACATGGTAAACATACTTGGAATAGCATAAAGCTAATAGGTAGACATGGTGGACTCACTGGAAAAACTTGGGTTGAGGGCGCTGGAAACAAGTTTTTACTTGTTGGAATTTTTGGGCTAGCAAAAGGGAGAACGATGACCATCTAGATGCATGCATGAGTGTCCATAGAACTAACTAATTCATGTCAAACAAAGTGAAATAACATACAACATCAAAACATGAATAAAAGATAGCTCATGATAAAGCATTTGCAAATTATTACTCATAAATAAGCTCATGAACATGCAACTATATGTGTCATTAAAAATCAACTTAGACATCCCTTTTCCCAATACAACAAAAGCATGAAAGATATTTCAACCCATATTTCCAGTATCTTTCTCATATATAAATGATAGTGTGGTGGTCTCACAAAATAAAAATCAAGGCAAAAACAAACCAAAAAGACGCTCCAAGTTTATGCGATAAAGTGTTTCAAATGAAAAACAGAAGTTAGACGTGTGCAAACCGAGAGTATGTTGGTTCAGTGGGGATGTTCTCCACATCCCCAAGCTTATGGTTTTCACCATCCTGGATAATTCATGGTGCATCTCCTCCAATCCCTGTGAAAAAACTTCAAAACACTGTTTCTCCCATTTCTTTTCTGTGGGTTGATATTAGTAAAGGTAAACAAATAGTCTTCTTGCTGCATATAGTCCATGGACTAAAATTCATATGAATGATCAAAGAGTGTATAATGTTGTATGCCCACTCATAAACTCAATTGGATCAAAAGATTCAACTCAAAAGTTCAAACTATGCATAAAAATTCCAGAAACTAAGCTAAGAAAACAATCTCTTGTTACAGCAAGAGGACACAAAGAAAATCCAAAGAAAAACAACCGGGTTGCCTCCCGTAAAGCGCTTTCTTTATAGCCATATAGCTAGACTTACTTACTTGTTGTTTACCGAAGATGAAGCTCATGAGGGAGCTTAAAAGTTGTGCCCTTCTTCCTTGGGAAGTGTTCCATGCATTTCTTATGTGGAAACTGAAACTTCACATTCCCTTCCTTTGAATCAGTAATAGCCCCTGTGGTACGAAGAAAAGGTCTTCCAAGAATAATAGGACTAGAGGTTTTATTCTCCATATCCATGATTAGAAAATCCACAGGTACAAAAGTCATATGTAACTCTACCATAACATCACTTACTTTTCCTAATGCACGTTAATGGTATTATCAGCAAGTGCAAGTTCAACAGAGCATTTTTCAAGATTCTTTAATTCAAGTACTTCATATAATTCTTTAGATAAAATAGAGACACTAGATCCTAGATCAAGTATGGCATGGTGTATCTCTTTTCCAATAGTTACTAGCCCCTTGGGGATCCATATATCCTCAAGCTTAGGTGGTATCATAGCTTCTTGATTGTATCTAGCAATTTTTTCTTTCAAGACATGATTAGCAATATAGTAACCAAAACCAGATTGGTTAACATCAATAGAAGGATCACTTGCAAATTTTTGTAAGATAGATAGTAATTCATGCAAGCTACAATTCTCTAAATCAAGCAAAGGATCATTAAATTCACTAAGCATCTTAACTTCTTCAACTTTTCTTTTATCATGTTTAGTTTTACTAACTTCTTCTTTTGAAGCCATAAGATGAGACATAAAAGGCAACAGATATTCAGGATAATTTAGCAATTCATTCAGAGTTTCCTCCAAAGTAAGAGGAACATTTTCAGCAATATTAATAGAATTCAATCCAACCACAGGTGGTGCTTGTGGTTTTCCAGCAGACATACTCAATAAAGTGGCTTGATTATCAGCAAGTTTTGAAAGGGCTTTGTCTAGTCCTGCAGCTTGGAGTTGTAAGTTTTTAATATTAGAACTAATAGAAGCAATAGACTTATTCAACTCTTGTATCATGGTATTATGACTAGAAACTTGTTCCATAAGAATTTTATTAGCCTCAAAATTATCATTACTTGATGACACAGGCTTCCATTTATCATTAGTATTAGGATATGGAACAAAAGGACGATTGTTGGGAACATATGGAGGTTTATTATAAGAATTGTAATTGTTGTTAAACATACCCATTGTTTCCATAATTCCTAATGAAGTTGACATCAATATTTTCAGAATTATTACCAACTAGTTCTTGCAAAGGAATATTTTCAACACTAGGTTTATTAAGCAAAGCAAGAATAGTATCCATCTTAGATGACAAATCATGAGTTTCTTATATGGAGTTTACTTTCTTAGATGAACTAGGTGCTCTATCAGTATGCCATTGACTATAGTTTTGCAAAATGCTTTCCAATATATTCTTAGCCTCTACTATAGTTTTTCCCATAAAAGCACCTCCAACAGCAGAATCAAGTATATTTCTAGACATGTAATTCAGACCATTATAAAAAGAGTGTAGTATGGTCCATTCATTAACTCCATGTGATGGAAAAGTTCTAAGCATAAGTTTTATTCTATCCCAAGCCATAGCAACATGTTCATTTTCATTTTGCCTAAAATATAGAATATTATTTCTATTTTGCAAAATTTTAACAGGAGGATAATATTTCTTAATGAAAGCTTCTTTCAGATCATTCCAAGTTTTAATGCTATCAGTAGGTAATGAATGCAGCCACTCCTTAGCTTTTCCTCTAAGTGAGAAAGGAAATAATTTCAGTTTGAGAACATCACTTTCAACATTCTTAAATTTTTGCATGTCACAGATTTCAACAAAATCATGAAGATGCATAGAGGCATCCTCCACAGCACTACCACCAAATTGCTCCCTAGTTATCAAGTTCAACAAACTAGGACTTACTTCATAGCTATCAGCTTGTATCTCAGGTGTGGTAATAGGTTTAGCAATAAATTGATCATTTGGAGTATTTGTGTAGTCACACAACTTAGTCCTATCACCCATTTTAGCAAGCTTTTATGTGTTTTTAATTTTTTATGCAAAACTGAAAATAAAATGACACTAAATAATGCAAACTGAATTAACTAATGCAAAACAAAATGCAAAACTGAAAATAAAAAATGCAAACCGAAATCTAAAAATGATATGCAAGACAATAACAAAACAAAATAAAATGCTTGAAGGTAAAGATGGACAAGATGATGCTCACGTAGGTGCAACCTCCCCAAGCTTAGGTGTTAGCACAAGTTGGTGATGAAGTTGACTTTGTTGTGATATCCTTGGATAAAACCTTCCAGCTATGATTCCTCGGCAACGACGTCAGAAAAAACACGTGATGACAGAATTGATTAGAGTGTTTCTCCCTCAACTAAGCCAACAAGCACTCTTGATACCCTGAAAGGAAATAATATATGGGATAGGTTGAGCCTCCAAGTGCAGAGTATGTAGAAGTGGAAGTTTTTTCCCCATGAGGGTGACTCGAGGGTTTAATATCGAACTCTCGGGGAATCAGCAGTGGGGATTTTATCTCCTTGTCCTTCTCTAGATTTCCTGCAAACAAAGTAGATTGCTTTGTGCCCTCAACCTCACAAAGTGGTTGTCAAGCACAAGGTGTGAGAATGATATTAAGATAATAATGAATGCAAAACAGTAAATAAATATGCAATGGTGGTAAGTAGTAATGCAAGGATGATAGTAATGATGATGGATGATATTTTTGGGGTTTTATATGTGTACGCAATGATAAAAGTGTTTTTGTATTTTCTGATTTTAAAATGGCTGAATGTAGAAAATGCTTAAAGTGGTTGGAAAGTTGTTTCTTATGATTAAAAATGGACCGGGGTTCATGGTTTCACACATGCACTCTCTTTTTAATATAGTGTGGCAAATAAGTAGATATAGGATTAACATATTAGATTGCAAACAAGTTTAATGACATGTTACTAATTATATGGGCATCACGTCCTAACATAGAGACCTTTGATTATTAGTCTCACTTATACTCCACCAAGATGCGAACTAAATCATAACACCTCAGTAATTAAGATGACTCAGAGTATAGCCTTAAGATTAATGACATGAAGTGAAAATAAGAACATGCTGGATCTAGTCATTGGTAGCGGCTTGTCACTCCTCATACCTTGCAACATAGTATTTTGGTTTATCCCTAGCGAGGCAACAAAGTAAGGTAAACACCCAATGGATCGCGATATTAAGTTGTCAGCTTATCACATCACCACCCCCGTTACTCCAACTAATGCACACGTTCCCCTCACACGCTCTCATAAAAATGTTTGATCAAAACAAGGATACAAGAACGGGATACATAATATGCATCTACTTTCATAACTAAAATAAACATTGCAATCTCAACATATATTAACTCATAAAAAGATCCACCACAAAGTTAATACAACGATGACCGTAATCATGTTCAGCAGCTCATAAGGTGCTAATTAGTGAAGCTCAAGAGAGAGAGAGAGATACATATGCTACTGCCACAAACCCATAGTCCAGAGGTGGACTACTCCCTCTTCATCATGGAGACGGTGGAGATATCGATGGAGAAGAAGGAGACTCTCCGACAGCGCTCCGTCGGAGTTTCCCCCCTCCAATCTGTAGCCTCCTGGTCTCTGTTTCTTGTTTCTCTCGTGTGGCGGCTCTCTCTCCAAAAAACGTCGGGGGCTCTTTATATAGGCGTTTTTTAAGTCACAAGGAAGCTTCAGGAAGAAGGATCGTCGCAAACGGGGCCACGAGGGCCAAAAGAGGTGGGCCCATGCAGCCCTTATACCTGGCCGTGTCGGGCACCCTCTTTCACCTCTTCGGCCTCCGTTTGCTTGCTTCCTTCACTCCTAGGTCTTCCTCCTTCCAAAATAATGATCCCCGTAAATTTTGCAGCTCATTATGACGTCGTTAAGGCCCTGAAATAAATAAGGAAAGAAATAGGGGTTTTCTGCCTGCGCAGGATTAATTCCATAAAAAGGGAAATCATTATTAATTACCAAAAATCATTAATAACAGTAATATACCCCTATATGATGCAAATATGAATGGAATACAAGTATTATAGTGCAAAGTTCATGTATGCATTTTACATGCATCACATGTACGCAAGATTTTTGAGATCCACTGCTATCATGCCGTACTTTTGGTCTACATCTACCCCGCCTCCTGTCAGCTTGACCCATTTGCACCGAAACAAAGGGACCTTAAAAGTAGGTCGATAATCAAGTTCTCATATCTCCTCTATGTACCCATAATATGTGTCCTTCTGCCCATTGTCGTCTATTGCATCAAAGCGGACACCACTGTTTTGGTTGGTGCTCTTTTTATCTTGGGAGATCGTGCAAAATGTATTCCCATTTATCTCATCCCCTTGGAAAGTACATATAGTCGAAGATGGTAACCTAGCCAACAAGTACAGTTGATCTCCAAAAGTGGTGTTATTCATGAGATGTATCTGCAACCAACTGCCGAAAGTTGCCTCGTGTTCCTCTTTAATCTAGGAGTCAGGCTCCCCCGGGTTTTCGGCGCGTAGAATATTCTTGTGTTTCTCGATATACAGAGCAACCATAGTGGAATTGTGTAGAACTGTGTAGTGTGCTTGAGTGAAAGAAAGCGAGTCCCTACATACCATTGCTTTCCTTCCTAATGTGCCTTTTCCAGTCAGTCTCCCCTCATACCGAGATTCAGGAACACCAATCGGCTTAAGGTCAGGAAGAAAGTCAACACAAAACTCAATGACCTCCTCTGTTGCATAGCCCTTGGAGATGCTTCCTTCTGGCCTAGCATGGTTATGAACATATTTCTTTAATACTCCCATGAAACCTCTCGAAGGGGAACATATTGTGTAGAAACACAGGACCGAGAATTCTAATCTGTTCGACTAGGTGAACTAGGAGGTGCGTCATAATATTGAAGAAGGATGGCGGGAACAACAACTCGAAGCTGACCAGACATTGGACCACATCAATTTGTAACCCTGATAGACTTTCTGGATCGATTACCTTCTGAGAAATTGCATTGAGGAATGCACATACCTTCACAATGGCTAGTCGAACATTTTCTGGTAGATTTCCCCTCAATGCAACCGGAAGCAATTGCGTCATAAGCACGTGGCAGTCATGAGACTTTAGGTTTTGGAATTTTTTCTCTTTCATATTTACTATTCCCTTTATATCCGACGAGAAGCCAGACGGGACCTTGATACTGAAAAGGACTTCAAAAAAGATTTCCTTCACTTCTTTGGTAAGAGCGTAGCTGGCAGGCCCTTGAAACTGCCCTGCATGCATGCTGTCTCATTCTTTATGATGTTGCTGGTCCTCCCGTGCTTCCGGTGTATCTTTTGACTTCCCATACAAGCCTAGGAAGCCTAGAATATTCACACAAAGATTCTTTGTCAGGTGCATCACGTCGATTGCAGAGCGGACCTCATGGACTTCCCAATATTCTAGCTCCCAAAATATAGATTTCTTCTTCCACAGCGTCATTCGGAACAGGTTCTCTGCCAGGACCCTTCTAAAGATTACATTTAAATCCTTTACCATACCAAATACATCAGCACCACTACGGGGGACATGCTTCGTCCGGGTTTCTGCCTTGCCATTGAAATGCTTGCCTTTTTTCCTTAAGTGATGCCTGGGCGGAAGAAAACGACGATTGTACGGGTACACATTCTTTACATTTATCCAGATATATACTTTCAGTCTCATCGAAACAGTGTGTGTATGCATTGTATCCTTTGTTCATCTGTCCTAAAATGTTACTAAAAGCAGGCCAATCATTGATGGTTACGAACAACAACGCTCGTAGGTCAAATTTCTCCTGTTGTGCTCATCCCACACACGTACACCTGGTTCGGCCCACAACTGTAAAACTTCATCAACTAATGGCCTTAGGTACACATCAATGTCGTTGCCGGGTTACTTCGGGCCTTGGATGAGCACTGCTATCATAATGAACTTCCGCTTCATGTACAACCAGGAGGAAGGTTGTAGATACATAGAGTCACGGGCCAGGTGCTGTGACTGCAGCTCTGCTTCCCAAAAGGATTCATGCCATCTGTACTTAGACCAAACCATAAGTTCCTTGCGTCACCTATAAAGTCCGGGAAGTCTCTCGATTTTTCTCCACTGCCGACCATCAGCGGGGTGCCTCAACATCTCGTCTTTCTTACGGTCTTCCATATGCCATCGCAACAACTTGGCATGCTCTTTGTTTCTGAACAAACGTTTCAACCGTGATATTATAGGAGCATACCACATCACCTTGGCAGGAACCCTCTTCCTGGGTGGCTCGCCCTGAACATCACCGGGGTCATCTTTTCTGATCTTATACCGCAATGCAGTGCATACCGGGCATTTGTCCAGGGTCATCCGTAGAGGATGCAGTTATTAGGGCATGCATGTATCTTCTGCACGTCTAATCCTAGAGGGAAGACAATCTTCTTTGCTTCGTATGTACTGGCGGGCAATTCGTTATTTCTTGGAAGCATCTTCTTCATTAGTACCAGCAACTTTTCAAATCCCGAGTCAGTCACACCGGTCTCTGCCTTCCACTTCAGCAATTCCAGTTTTCTACCCAGCTTCTTCTGGCCATCTTCACAAGTTGGGTACAATAATTTGTTGTGGTCCTGTAACATCTGCTCGAACTGCAACCTCTCCTTTTCTGTGTCACAGTCTCGCTTTGCATCAGAAATGACCCGACCAAGATCATCAGCAGGCTCATCTGGTGCCCGTTCTTCACCTCCTTCTTCTTCATTGTCTTCCATTGCGGTATCAGCGTATTTAGGGAACATAGACCGGTAGTTTTCAGCATCGTTCTCTTCTTCATCACCGTCTTCCATCATAACCCCTCTTTCTCCGTGCTTGGTCCAAACATTACAGCTGGACATGAAACCGGACCGAAGCAGGTGGCTCTGAATGACTTTTGAGGAAGTGTAATCCTTCTCATTCCAACATTCAACACATGGACAACACATAAAACCATCCCGCCACTTGTTCGCCTCGGCCACAACGATTAAAGAACGCATACCTTTTGTGTAAGCGCCAGAGCGTTGGTCACCGTAGATCCATGGATAGCTCATCTGCATCATGCAACTATATATCAACGCAATCACGATGCTAAAATTAGTACCACGTGGTCTAAACGAGAAAATAGTTGCTAACATTTTAGGACACTTGGAAACAAGAGGAGGAAGCTTAAGTGTGACTCGGGCACTTCATATCATGTGTTGTCTTGTGTAAACTAAAGTGGCATCGCTCTAACAGGCATTTCACCGAACACCTCTAGTGCATATGAAGAAAACAAAAACTAGCACAAACCTACATCACCTCCCACACGAAAAAAAACAAGAGAGAGGGGAGAGGGGCTGCCATATATATAGGGCCAGCCCATTTGTTCCGGTATGATATACAAACCGGGACTAAAGGGGGGGCAGCTGGCCGCAACGGGCCGCAGACCCCTTTTTGTCCCGGTTTGTATCTCAAACCGGGACAAAAGGGCCCTAACGAACCAGGACAAAAGGGTGGGGAGGCCACCGCCGGTTTCGGGGCAACGTGGCCGGACCAATAGTCCCGGTCCAGGCCACGGCCGGGACTAATGGCCCGGACGAAAGGTCTGTTTTCTACTAGTGCCCGTAGTTAGCCCCAGCTCATAGCTGTGTCGTTGCATAGTACCCTACGGCCATTGCACTTGCACAGTAATTTCGGTGGGTTTATAACATAATTTTTTAATCCATATTGTTTCATTTTTTAAAATTCTGAAAAAAATCATAATTGTAGATAATTGCTAGATTCAACACTGTGAAATTTTTCAATCACAAATTCTTTGTATTCTGATCTGTGGAAAAAAATGTGCATATGAACAGTGTACGAACTCAAAATTTTGAAATCTTGTCAGATTTATGTTTTTCCACCGATCAGATAATACTACGAGAGTGGTCTTGACAATTTTCATAGTGGTGGATCTAGATATCATCTCCAACTATGTTTTTTTAGAATTTTTGAAAACAAAAATTTGGGGATTCAATTTTTTTAAAGAAACCGAGCTTCCTAAAACTTGGCCTCCGTTTAAACTTTCTGTAAGTCCACCTCATTATTTCAAATAAAACACTATACGAATTTCTGTTAGAAGTCAAATCTAACCTGCACACGAACGAACCATCAGACACTATGCTCGTCAGCGACATCATTTTCTTTTGGCACACATGAGAGTTCCCTCACCTAACGGAAAGTTCATTTGGAACCCGGGCTCCAGGGAGCCCGGTATTTCAAAATGAAAAAATCGACATTTACAAGTTTCAAAAAAATCTGAATTTTTTATAGATGTTGACAATGACATATTGCATGACTGTGCAAAATTTCAAACCGAGATATTTTGTATTGGTACGCACCTATTGGTACGCACTGTTTCAACATACCTACTAGGACGTACTTCTTTTTTAGATCACCCCGTATTCTATGAAACCTGACATTGGCAGATATTCCAACACAAAAATGAGTGGCTCACACAACGCCATGTGGCGGGATCACCGATGCCCGAGGGAAAGAAATCTCCTCTCGTACAGGATGTAAACGGATCGGATCGGATCGGATTTTGCCTTTACCATATCCTATACCACATTTTTTCATCGGATTTGGAGCGGAGTGGATAATGACCAGTTGCGGATTCGGAGTCGGATATCTAATATCACGAATCCGGGGGCGGAAACGGAGTGGATTCGGGACGGAAAATAATTAATCGGATATATGCGCATAAGTACATCAACGAACCATACAACCACAAATAATAGTTTAATATGCTATTATCCTAACAAGGTTGTACTCAATAGTCGTAACAATCACTATGTAAGTGTGTTTTAATTTAACGGGCGAACTTTACAACTTAGTAACAACTAATTATGTTCTATGAGGTTAGACATTTCGGTAGAAAATCGGATTATTCGGATTAAAATCGTTGGATAATCCTATTTATTTTTCGGATAATCCATATTCGGGGCTATTTTTCATACCATATCCTATACCGTATCTGGTGTCAATTTCGGAATCGGATACCCTTATCCGTCGGATTCCTTCAAACCAGATATGGATTCCTCAAAACGGTTTCGGAATATGATTCGATGCAGAAATTATCCTATCCGCTTACATGCATACTCGTGCATAAGAATATCGATAGACTTTATTAACAGAAAAGGATACGTCATGCCTTGTCAATGTCAAATACAGTAGTGCAGAGCTCCAATGGTGCTACGATATCGTGGATTGTCTTCAGGTTCAAGCAAGGACCTGTAGTCAATGATAACTTCTCATTAATGGATACATAATGATGTATAGAAACTGATGTACATTTAGGGCATGTACAATGGTAGGTAAGATGGGTTTTCTCTTAGACCTTCACGTCATTTGGAGAAGGCAATAAATATCGGTCGTACAATGCGTTATCTCTTATTGTTATCTCTAGCAATTAATAAGAATTAACTAAATTTAGTATGAAATTGGTTTAATAAGAGAAGGCATATGATACAATGGACAAAATAGCTTTCTCTTAATATTTAAGAGATCATTTCTTAGCTAAGTGAAGACAACCCTCTCTTCCCTCATTCTCTCTCCTCCAACTAATCAAAAATCCAACGTGACATCTCAAAAAAAAAAGGCTGACATTACCCCATTGTATATGACCTTAGTCATATCAACACCGGCAAGCAAATCAGTAGCTAGGCCGAAATCTGGGAGCGCCCATACAGATCTGAACGGAAACGGAGGGCAATCTGTTGACTCACGGTCACACACATGCTCCTTCCTACCTACTCCCTCCGTTCTCAAATAAGTGTACGTTTGGATATGTCTTAAGTCAAACTTTATTAACTTTGACCAACTCCCTATAAAAAAGTAGCAATATTTATGACACTAAATTAATATCGTCGGATTCATCTTGACATGTAGTTTAATAATATAGTAATTTGATGTCACAAATATTGTTAATTTTGCATAAAAATTAGTCAAATATAAAAATATTTGACTTCCTAAAATGGAAAACGTACACTTATTCACGGACGGAGGGAGTAAGCATCTTATCCACTGTAGTGGAGCGCTTTTGGGTTTCTATATGACCAACGAGGCGACGCCACCTGCGCTCTGCCGCAGCGCCGACCCGCCTCGACTGAATCCACCCGAAACCACGGTCTGCCCACCCCAGCTTCCCACCGTATCGCTCTCCCACTCACCACCTCGCGCACACCGGTTTTGCCGGTTCCTGGAACCTATAAATCCGGCGCGGAGCCACCTAGCAACTCATCTCACTCACTCACACTGGCCACTGATCCTAGCTAAGGACTATCTCGTACTACTACACTTCAGCCACTTCCTTCAGACCACCAATCCCTCCTTCCCTCGACAATGTCGACGGTCACCCGCGCCCACCTCGACCAGAGGCTCGCCGTCGCCAAGCGCTGCTCGAGAGGTAATTAACCAACCAACGCTTCTCTTCTCCAGCTCTGTTTGCATGCGGCTAGCTTCGTATCTCTGTGTAATCGATGATCCTAACATGTCGGCCGTGTTGAACTGAAACTTGCAGAGGCCGCCGTGGCAGGAGCCAAGGCCGCCGTCGTCGCCACCGTCGCCGCCGCAGTCCCACAGTAAGTTAGCAGCAAGCGAGCATGCAAAAGCTTCTCTTCCGGGAATTGGAAACAGTATCTCATCGGTAATCTGTTACGACCTGTTTCAGCTGGCGAGCGTGAGGATGCTGCCGTGGGCGAGGGCGCACCTCAACCCACCGGCCAGGCGCTCATCATCTCCACCGTCGCCGGGATGGCATACTTCATCGTCGCCGACAAGACCATCCTCTCCATGGCCAGGAAGCACTCCTTCGAGGATGCGCCGGACCACCTCAAGAACACCTCCTTCCAGTAATTAGCTTGCTTCGTAATTAGCGCGCGATAATAAACTGTACTAGCGATGCATGGGCACTACGCGTCTGCTGAAAACTATAATATTCAGCACTTATCTCATGATGTAATCATGTACTCCTATATCAAGGTAGTATCGCTTGATCTATAAATCTCGAGTTAGTAGCACTTCTATTTGTACAACTCTGCAGGTTAATATGCCATCAAATGATCAATCGTCTCGGATATGTTCTTGTTTGCGATTCTCCTTTCGCATGTGTCACTGCAATTGCTTCGCGGTGCACGTCCGGATGATGCGAAGTTGACAACCACTCGTTTGCTCTTTTCATGCAAAGGTGGCATAAAAAAGTTTCCATTTTCTACCCAAAAATAAAATTAAAATAAAGACCTTTGCTTATGTGAAGATATGTCAAAAACAAACGGAAACCGAAACATAATTTTGCAGAACAAAAACTGATAATTTTAACGAAACCGAAAGTGGAAACGGGACAACCACGGAAACGTAATTTTCTTCCATTGTTTTTACGGAACTTTCGGTTTCGGTGTCAGTGTCATGTCTATGTGAAAGAACCACAATCCGATGGCGGTGGCGTTTTGGCTCCAGGGTGCATATGCACCTGATATTTGAAATGCATTTTAACCTGTTTACGTAGATCTTAACATTCTATATGTTCGTGAAGTCGTTTCACGGAAATCGACTTCTTTTGCGGTCATTGTAAAGAGACAAATTTTGATGCTAAAATAGGGCTTTTCACGAGACATTTTTTTTTGTATTTTCACACACAATAAAAATATCTATTTTCCCGGAACAACTTTGTGAACACAAAGGATGTCAAGATGTATCCGTAAAATTTCACTTCAATCTTTTTCGATTTATCAGATATGCTTTCCAATACCAGGTACATATGCACCCGGATGCCAAAGTGAATTTCCGCAACCCAACCTATTATATTAACTATGCACGTAACACCTTAGATCTCATCCTCTCATCGAGTAAGCGCATGCATTGGGTCAGGGACACCAGACCACCACCGCAGTGCGACCGTGTCACCCATTCTTCATCTTTTTTCGTATCCGTGTTGGCACCATATCCGGTCCGTAACTATTTCGAAAATATATGTTTCCAAAAAATTTCAGGGTTTCCATATTTGTTTTCGTGTCAGAAAAAATACGAAAACATTGGCATCACTCTATTTTGTTTGTTTCCGCTCCGTTTTCATCCCTACTCACTTGTTTACACAAACAGAACCAAGCATGTAGCCATGACCAACGAAGAGTCATGTAAGATTTTTGTTGTTGCCTTAGTAACATGTAAAAAGATATCGATCGAGTTCCATTTTTGTCCCCTCAACTTTTTTAAACTTGGCAGGACTTGTCTTTAAAATCGAAGCGCTTTTATTGATGGTCCTCGATGTGGTAGCACATCCAACAAAAATGTTATCAAATTACAATAAAACAATACAGAAAAATAACAAGTGATATATGAGAAAAATGTAAAACCATAAAAAAAGGTTTTGCCATTTGGGAACGTCGTTTTTGTACTAGTGGAGTCCCCTTGGCTTGCTTTGTGGAGAATTCTCAACACTAGTTTTTGTGTCGAGCAGGATAAAATATCCTAATATTGTGTTTGGACGTCAATTTGTATGGCCAGATGTCAAAAATGTACATTGCAATTCTGAAGGTGTCGAATTACTGTTGTTGGACTATGTGAGAGAACTCATTCGTTATATTTATGGTACAATATTCTCTCAACTTTGAAAGATGGTCAGCCAAATAATAAAATATACAAAATAAAATGTTGAGCTAGCAAGATATGAGTCTCTACTTTTTGTTTAGCTTATAAATTTAGAAGATATAAAAGCACGAGTTAGAATTGACTAACTATATGGATCATCCCAAATAATTAATCCAATAGAATGGAAAAATGTATTGGAACCTTCCACCCTCTAATTTACTCATGCGCTATAATAGTCTTTTTTTTTGGTGAAACATAGTACTTTCCTCCGTCCAAAAATAAGTGTCTCAAGTTTGACAAAAAGTGGATGTATCTATATATAAAACATGTCTAGATACATCCACTTTTGAGTAAATTTGAGACACTTATTTTTGGACGGAGGGAGTACAACGCAGGCTTTCACATACACACGCATGCACTCACCCATATGAACGTATAACAACTTTTAATATTCACCAAATAATTAGCAAGGGGACAAATTTTCTCGTGGGGCTTTTCATCAAACGATGTGGATTTCTCCTACGTAGTTTTATTTCAAAAAATTATCGCTAGCTAATGCCAAAAAAATTAGTGTTGTAAGCCGAAAGGCGACGTTCAGCCACCCTTTGATTTTCCTTCTAGAAAATAATACTACTATCCATCAGGGCCGTATCTAGTGGGATGCTTGGAATGACACCCCCTCCAAAAAAGTATTTGGACTACTCCAGTCAAAATGTGTAGCTTAATAGGGATTTATTTTAGACTTGACACCCCACATATTTTATGCTAGATCCGCCACTACTATCCACAGTGTATTATTAAGAATAATAATTAACTTTTACATCCACGTTCCAGATGCCGTCATATCCACGTGCTTCACTTGCAGCATCACTATTAGTTTTGCTCTTTGTGCTCAGCTTCTTAGGCCATCCGTAATAGTCGTATCTTAGCACGATATACTAGACATTTTGCTTATGTGGCAGCGTATTAATAAAGAAAGAGAATGAAGTTGTACCTTATATGCTTATATAAGATACAACTCTTTCACGGGATCATAGGTAAAAAAGAAGTTGCTACCCCAATCAAATGCAAGTATAAGGCTAAAATCATTAAATACGAGTACACTTAGATACAACTCTTAAGATACAATGCATTAGGAAGGTTGTCTCTTATAGTTAATCACTGTCTAGGATAACGCGCTAAGATACAATGCATTATGAAAGGCTTTATCTCTTCTTTCTATTGCATATGAATGTACATGTTTCTGCTCTCGGTCGATGTGAAACGTGCTATAATAGAAAATCTCCGGGATTTGTTTAGTTTTTTTCCTTTTGGGAAAGTGCTCTACCACGGTGACAACGGTTGGTGGACCGCAGAAACGGCTACTCCCTTCATTCCATAATATAAGATGTTTTAGGCTTTTTCCAAATTCATATTTATATCACATGTATCTAGACATGTTTTAGTTTATATGTTTATCCACTTTCCATTCTTTTAGTCCGAATCTAACAACATGTGAAACATCTAAAAATCTTATATTGTGGAAAGGATGGAATAGTAGATGCGAAAAAGACTGAAGTCCGATGCACCGTCCTGACTACTGACACACATATTTGTAGTGGGTGCATGAGCGGAAAGTTCTTGTGGCTACCGAGCATCAAGGCTCTCGCCAGGTGGAGCCCTTTGCTTGGCCCGTTGGTTGCATCTGTCCCAGTACCAGTACGTATTTGCCATGGTACAAGTACGTTTACCTTATGTATATTGCTTCGTATAGAAGCAATCCAAGCGGTATTTTCTTCAGGTTTTCATTAAATGCTGGTGCCAAGGTGTCCACACAACTCTGCCGGCACATGTGTACGCATCAGGTTGCTGCCCACCAAGACCCCACTAGTGGGGACAGGGCCTATTATCCCGGTCCGTGAGGGGTATTTGTCCCGGCCCTCTTACCAGTCGGGACAAATGGCTCTCAACCTGGAGGCCGCGGAGCGCGCTGGGGCACCCCCTTTAGTCCCGGTTCGTATAACGGGCCGCGACTAATGTTTCTCTGCCGCGGCAGAAATTTGGCCACTTTCTATATCGCGGCAGAGAATTTATTTTGTTTTCTTTTATTTATTTCTTTTTTCGTGTCAAAATAGTTTTCGTATATTTCTACGCGTACACGTTCGAGTGCATATATATATATATAGAGAGAGAGAGCAGGACTATTCTAGAACCCCCCTTAAGAGGTTCTAGAATAGCTATTCTACAACCCTCCTAAATAAAACCTTCTAAACCGTACACATTCTAACCACACGGCAAAACCGGGCCACCCCACCCGTTGACCCCACACCCGCACTGCCCCCACCTTCCATGTCCCAGGAACACGACCGGCTCCCCCCGACTTCACCTACTGCCGGCCGCACCTACTGCCGCCGCCGGTCGGCCCTCCGCTGCGCTCGCCGCGACCGGCTCTCCCCTGCGCTCGCCGCCGCTGGCCCTCCCCTGCGCGCGCCGCCGCCAGACCTCCCCTGCGCGCCGCCGCCGGACCTCCCCTGCGCGCCGCCGGACCTCTCCTGTGCGTACGCCGCCTCTGGCCCTCTCCTACACGCGTAGCCGGAGGGAGCCGACATCCCCATCCTGCCTCTGCCCTGGCGGCAGACGTCCGCGACGAGGACTCCAGATCGACCTCTCCCCGCGGCGGGCGGTTGACCTTGTCGTCCTCTACTACGCCGGGAGAAGGAGCGTGTCGGAGATTGTCCCAGGAACTAGGGGTGTCTCCAAGGTATCGTGTAAGGGGCTGAACACGGAGTCAAACAATCCACAACGTGCTCCGGCTACGGTGCTCGTCAGGCTCGCTACGGACGACACTGCAGAGATTGACACAAGGTCTTACCCAGGTTCAGGGCCCTCTTGTGGAGGTAAAACCCCTACGTCCTGCTTCTGTGTATTGCACTGCTTGGAGAGTTTACAGTATAAGGAGAGCTTGTCGAGCTCGAGGTGGCTAACAATGGCTACTTGCTAGTCTTCAGATCTAGGGTTTGGTCTAGTAGGGTTGCACCAACCGAAGATCGAACCTAGTGAAGAGTCCAACCCCTTGCTTGGGTGTAACAGCCCTAGATTAGTACCCTAAAAATACGGGCCAAATTTTCGCTTTTTATGTTGCATTGCATCATGGCATACATATTTAAAATTTGCTAATATGGAAATAAAGCACACCTAGAATTGAAAACAACGGAAGCAAAACCCTTCCTCACAATTTCCAAACTTAATGCATTGGCCATAAGGGCCAAATCAAATGCAAAGCTCACGTTGGCAAAATAATTTATTCTTGAACTTCCAAATTGTTTAGGAAGTTCCAGATTGGATTCTTATCCCCCACTCTCAATTTCCAAGTTTTGTCAAATGAGGAATAAATATGAGGGTTCCAAAATGGCTTCAATCAATCTCTATTCTTGGAACCAAGTTAAACTTCCCCAAAATTTTCAAACTAATATTATGGAGTGATTCATTGCTATAATATGAGCCTCCATAAATATTTTTCATAACTTATTGAATGGCTTAAGTCCTCCAAATAAATATAAATTGGGAAATTATTAAAATTGCCTCATTTAAAATCCTATGACCAAATGTGGTGCAAACCTTTTTATGTTGCCGACCAAAATTGTGTGGAGTCTCTGCCTGGCAAGGGGAGCCTACTCAAGTAATTTCATAATTCTTTAGAATGTGAAAATGCTCCAAATAAGTGCCTTTTTGCAATTTATCAAAATGATCAAATTGTGACAATATGAATAAATGTGAACCTAAACATTTTATTTTGGGATAACAATTTTTGTGGTGATTCCTCAGAACCTAGGGAGCCCACATGAATTTTCCCAGATTTTTGTAATTTTCTTAAATAGCTCTATTAAATAGATAATTCTTGCTGTTTGAAAAATCAGAAAAGGGAAAAATGGAAAAGGTGAAATCCCTGACAGTGGGTCCCCACTGTCAGCCTCCCTCTTCCCCCTTCCTCCTGTGGCGACAGGGCCGGCGCCCATGCCGCCCTGCCGGACATGCCGCCGTGGCCGCCCTCCTAGAGATTTTTAGCACGCCACGACGACCTGAGCATCCCCCACTCGCCATGCCCTCACCCTCCTCCCTCCTCTTGCTCCCGTTTTTCCGGATCGAAGTCGTTCTTCGGTTCCCTTGCCGTCCTGCGCGTTGCCCGCCTCCGCCGCCGTCGTTTTCGTCGCAATTGGAGCTCCCCGGGATAAGCCGACGGTGCCATCCGCTTCACCACGTCCTCTTCTCCCTCCTGCTGCCCGGAATCGAGCCGGGGACGCTCTAATCATCGCCAGCGTCCTCGACAGCGACCGCCCCGACCGACGCCGCCGAGCTCTTTTCGTCCGCCGCCGACCTTCTCCGGCCTCCCCGAGCCGAGAGAGGTGTCCAGGAGTCCTGCCACGCCATCCTCTACCTCCCCAACGAGCGAATCGTGCTGGAGTTTTCCTTTGGCGAGGTTGAGCTCGACCACCTCGCCTCCGTCCGCCACCGTGCACGCACGGTATCGCAGCCGCCGTCTTCCCCGTTGCCCCTCCTTCCGCGTCATCGCCTCCAGGGTGAGCCCCTCGACCGGTTGGTCACCTCCTCCCCACCCCTCTCTCTCTCCGGCGTCGCCACCACTCGCCGCCGTGCCGCGGTCACCGTCGCGAGCCATGCCAATCGCGGCATCGCCCCAGGTCACGCTCACCCCGGCCGTTGCCCGGCCTGACCGGCCACGAGGCCGGGGCCTTTCGGTCCCCTGCCCGGCCATATGGGCCGGCCCAGTGGCCGGGGCCTCTCGGGCTGGGGCCCGGTCATAATGGCCGGCCTGCACCCGGCCTGGCCGGCCTGCCTGGGAATGTTTTCCCTTTTGCAGAAAATAAAACATTTTTGAAAATCGATAACTAATTGAAAAATGCTTCAAATTCGACGATTCAAATTTCAAAATGTTCAGTAAGACAAAATCTACCAATTGGAATCGTTGTAAATTTCTTTTGGAACTATGTTCTTTGGGTTAACTAAGAATTCCCAAAATAGGTTAAATAATGCCTAATTTGAGAAATCCATAACTTATTCAATATTTGTCCAAAAAATTATGAATTAAATATCAAAGTGATCAACATGTCAAATGCTATCAAACCATGCACTTATCACATCATGATCACAAACTTTTCTTTGATGTTACTCATAACTTGTTTAAATGAATTAAATTCAATTATTTAATTATTCTGCTATTTATTCTTCGGTACTCCAAAAATTACAAATAAAGTACCAAAATGATCGGAATGTTCAAACCCTATCCAATCATGTCATCTTCATGCATGTCTGAGCCACTTCTCTAATAATTTGATAATTTAAAATAATAGTGGTCACTAAGATAAATATGGGGTTGGTTCCAAATAATTGCACTAATTATTTGGCTCCTCATTTAAATTTGCTTTTAATTTATATAATAATATGGTTGCATCAATTGGACATGTCATCATGTGATTGAGCATTGCATTTTGAGTTCGTGTGATTTATGTGTGTTTTGTATTTTCTTGGGTATCGATAGATTCCGGAGTCGAGGTTACCGATAACTACCCCCGACGAGCAGTACTTCGCGACCGGGCAGCAAGGCAAGAGATAACCTAACCTTCTTGGCATATAGCATCCTATGTTTTGATCAAATTATTTTATCCACCATAATATTGCATGCGGTTCAAAGGTCTCTTTTGGTAAACATAGAATCCTATGAATGCATGTTTCTTCCCCAAGCCAATCGCATGTATCCCTACCTATGAACCCTAGTGTTTATGTGTTGGCCGGATACAAATTTTAATTATTGGTTATATGCTTAGCCATGCTTAGCAATGCTTAGTTGAGATAGATGCTTTATGTCTGTATTAATTCCATAATTGTTGATATTGATGGAATGATTCGGTCATGGTGGATAATGGAGATGCTTAATTAAAATGCTAAGAAGGCTTGGATGAGTTGCCCTCGGGGAGGGTGGTTTTCCTCATTCTTGCCGCCTAGGATGAGAGTGCTTTTAGCTAGAACCAAGATCCGAGCGTGCTGCCATTGGTGGGTGTATGGGCGCCTTACTGACCGAATAATTTGTGAGGGCGTATCCAAGGGTCCTCTAGTTTGCTATTTCCATTTGCCGTGTGTGTGAGCGGAAAAAGGATGATGAGGATGGTGGTGTTAGGATGTGGCGATGGGGCAGGGGCTGAGGCTGAGGCTGGGTAAACTTGTCCTGTGGCCACAGATGACTCTTGGATAGTCTCATGCATTGTAAAGGTCTAACCGCGCCCGCTTGCCGGCCTTCCCCGGAAGAGGGCCAACTAGGTGAGCCGGACGGTACCAATGGGTAAAATAGTACACCCCTGCAGGGTAAATCTTTTCGAAAAGCCGTGTCCACGGTTATGGACAAACTCTTGGGAAAGGCGCATTAGCTCATAGATAACGTTAACCTAATTGATATGGCAGCTAAAGGTTGCATAACAAACTTGTGATAAAGGTTCATTTCCTCGAGGGGGAGTCGAGGGAGTGCCTTTGTGTGAGATGAGTGGTGATGGTTGTAAGTAGGTTCGATGAGAACCAATGATCACAAATGTTTACTCTCTTACCCCGTTTATAAAAATATTCTGAGTAGACGAATGCCTTGTGTCATTTATGTTTCGGTTTATGAAAATTAGCTTTATGGAAAAGAACTACATATAAAGCTTTAGAGCCTCCGTCAGTCATTGGGCCTATATCGCCCTACTAAACTTGCGAGTACATCGTACTCAGTCTCTCTTTGCTGCCTCTATGATTTTGTATTTCAGAGGAGGACGACACCGAGCAACTAGGTGGGTTCTTCGTTGACGTCGACTACTAGTCTGGGGTTCCCAGGTGGCAGCTTGGGACCGTGGAACAAGCTGGCTTGGGTGATGTTTATTGTAGGCCTCTTAGGCCGTATATTTGCTTCTTGTTGTTAGACAACACTACCCGCTTCCGTTTGTTGAATTGTTGGATCTGTGATCCTTTTGTTGTGTAATTTGTATTTTTCTCATTATATGAATTGCTATATGTTTTGTGTCGTAGAGTTATGCTTTGTGCCAGTTCTGTTCCACAAGTCTCGATCTTTGTATTATACCTTGATGGTTGTGCCAACTACATAGCCTCACTGTATAATTCCGGGGTCGGGGCGTTACATTGGGCGTGCTCCTCCCCCTTTTATAGGCGTCCTGGACCTCTTCTGCCCAAACATTTGGGCGGGAAGGGTTACCACATGGCGACGAAGGAGGAGGCGCGGTGCATGATAAAGGTGAAGTCCACCATAAAGGTAAAGCTCGTGGACGCGGTCCACGGCAGGGGGACGGCGTCACCAAAGCTGAAAAGGGGCACCGACCAGCTGGACGGTGGGCTGGCGCTTGCCGAGGTGGGAGGTGACCCACGGTGACGTCGTCCTTGGAGCGTAGCTGCAGACGGTCTCTTTATCACCAAAGTGGCAAGTCTTGGAGCTCCTTTGCTTGGTGCAGTCTGGTTGACTGCTTTATACATGGGAATGGCAACTGTGATGCTGGCGTCACCACGCGCTGGCGCGCCCGTGACTCTGCGGAGTGTGCAGAGCCCATGTGCGCTCTGCCGCGGAGGCAGAGCTGGCTTCGTGAGGAAGGAACCTCGCCAGGCTTGAAGAGCCTCACCAGGCTTGGAGAGCCTCGCCAGGCTTGAAGGGCCTCGCCAGGCTTGGAGAGCCTCGCCAGGCTTGGAGAGCTTGAAGGGCAGCCTCACCAGGCTTGGAGAGCCTCGCCAGGCTTGGAGAGCCTCTCCAGGCTTGAAGGGCCTCGCCAGGCTTGGAGAGCCTCTCCAGGCTTGGAGAGCTTGAAGGGCCAGGTCCTTAGCAGAATCTGGGGCAGACTCCAACGTGGCTTGGAGAGCTTGAAGGGCAGCCTCACCAGGCTTGGAGAGCCTCGCCAGGCTTGAAGGGCCTCGCCAGGCTTGGAGAGCCTCTCCAGGCTTGAAGGGCCTCGCCAGGCTTGGAGAGCCTCTCCAGGCTTGGAGAGCTTGAAGGGCCAGGTCCTTAGCAGAATCTGGGGCAGACTCCAACGTGGCTTGGAGAGCCTCTCCAGGCTTGGAGAGCCTGGACCTTGGTGAGATCTTCTGAAGAGTGTCGTGGGCCCTGGCAGGCCGGCTCGTGGTACCCTGGTTTCCACTACGCCGACAGTAGCCCCCGGGCCCGCGATGGGCACGCTGGAGTCCATTGGGCGTAGGCGAAGCGTCGCGGGCCCAAAAACAGCCTGTCTGGCCCGAGACACGCGGGGCGCGACGGCTGCGCCGGTACTTGTTGACGAGGTTGGTCGATGTAGAGACGAAGGCTCCACAAGCTTGGGGAGCACCCTGGCGTCGTTGTGGCACTTGTGACGCCCACGGCTGACGGGCCATGGTGCGCAGCTACCCCTCCTCCTGCGGATGAACACCGCGAGGAGAGGGAGGTTGAAGAGGCGGCGACCGAGGCCGTGAAGACGCCGGAGAGGCCTGCCGAGGCCGCGGCGAGAGCGGCCGCGGCAGGAGGGGATGACGAGCCCGAGGCCGCGGCGGGAGCAGCCTCAGCAGGAGGGGCCGACGAGCCTGAGGCCGCCCAAGGTGCCTCGACAAGCATCCAGGCTTCTGCGCCCCCCGACGGTGCGGGGACCTTGGAGGACGAAGAAGCTGCCGCTTGAGCCTTCCTGTAGCTAGGTGTGCATGAGGCACAAATTAACTTAGTTTTGCTTGTAATGCCTTGTTGTAAGGACTTGAAAGCACTTGCGTGTGCCCCTCGGGAGACTTTTTATTTCCTGTCTCATGTCTTTTCCGCTCTACGTCGTAGGACCCTTCTCTTAGCGCTACACCACCGCCGCTTCGGTATGTGAGAGTCAGGGCTCCACAAGGCCGGGGGGTGCGTGAGGCTTCGAGAGGTAAGGGCTCCTGAGACGCGATGCTCGGGGCTCCCCTTTGACGCGCAAGCAGCCCATGAGGCGTAAGAGAGAAAAAGAGGCTCGAGGGACGAAAACCAGCGAATGCCCCTCGGGAGGCTTTTTATCTCCCCTTTCATGTC
The DNA here is from genome assembly GCA_012064385.1 of Puccinellia tenuiflora. NCBI lineage: Eukaryota > Viridiplantae > Streptophyta > Magnoliopsida > Poales > Poaceae > Puccinellia > Puccinellia tenuiflora. Next base: position 336,385 of record QRDG01000716.1, read on the forward strand.
TTTTTCGCTCTACGTCTTAGGACCCTCTCTTGGCGCTACACCACCGCCGCTTCGGTATGTGAGAGTCAGGGCTCCACAAGGCCGGGGGGTGCGTGAGGCCTCAAGAAGTAAGATCCCCGAGGCGCGATGCCTGGGGTTCCCCTTTAACGCGCAAGCAGCCCATGAGGCATAGGAGAGAGAAAAAGAGGCTCGAGGGACGAAAACCAGCGAAAGGAAATTTAACCAAGTGTTTGGACTTAGCTTCGCGAGCCGTTTTTGCTTGAAGAGGGTGTTGGTTCCCTGATGAGGCGTTTTTGCCTTGGAGAGGGTGTTGGTTCCCTGGAGAGGCGTTTTTTCCTTGGAGAGGGTGCCTGAGGCTTGTTTTTGAACCCGCTTTCCTGCGTTTGGACAGATAGGCATACCCACAAGCAATACATAGCTAGATAACTTAAGCGTGCTCGTAGGTTCCTTCATGTGTGTCTTGCGAGGGGAACAGGCACCAAGGTCCTTGGTGAGTTGACGTGCACGGGAGCTGGTCCATGAGTTCAGAGCTCCTTAGGAGTTGACATGCATGAGAGCTGACCCGCAAGTTCAGAGCTCGGATCCCTTGGGTTTGAGGCGCTGCCGGGATGCTCCTGTGGCATGGCACCATGCTAGCCCTCGCTCGTGAGATACACAGGAGGGATCGTACGAGCGAGAATAAACAGCAATATCATAACAGCTTACCGAAGCCGCAAAATATGCTGGCGCGATGCGCAAAAGTTCAGTATGACCCGAAGTAGTTGTTCATTACACTGGCGTGGCCAGTAGTGGCCAAATCCGCCATGTCAGGCATGGGGTTCCACATTCAGTGGCTGAGACTCTCGCGGCCCGAGGCGACGCATGTAAAGAGAGCTCAGAGAGGGGGCCCCTATGGGGGGGTGGCTTTCATTGAGCCTGCGGTCCACCATGTCCGGCATGGGGATCCACCTCGCCAAGGCATGGTGCTTGAAGAAGTCACCTTGCCGAGGCGTGGTGGCTTGGGAGTCTTCTCGAACGGCCCCAGGCAACGTATAGTAAAGAGGGGAGCCCGAACTTTTTCCTCGTGGAGGATGTGACCTTGGCCACGATGTTTTTACCGTGGCTACACGGGGTGGCTGTCACGGAGAGGAAGCCTTGACGTTTTTACCGTGGCTGCACGGGGTGGCTGTCACGGAGAGGAAGCCTTGACGTTTTTACCGTGGCTGCACGGGGTGGCTCCAGCGAGGACCGGGGCCTCGCGAGGGGATCAACCTCGTGAAGGCCGGCGCCTCGGGAGAAAGGCCGGAGCCTGGACGTTTTTACCGTGGCTGCACGGGGTGTCTCCGGCGAGGACCGGGGCCTCGCGAGGGGATCAGCCTCATGAAGGCCGGCGCCTCGGGAGAAGGCCGGAGCCTGGACGTTTTTACCGTGGCTGCACGGGGTGTCTCCGGCGAGGACCGGGGCCTCGCGAGGGGATCAGCCTCATGGAGGCCGGTGCCTCGGGAGAAGGCCGGAGCCTGGACGTTTTTACCGTGGCTGCACGGGGTGTCTCCGGCGAGGACCGGGGGCCTCACGAGGGGATCAGCCTCGTGAAGGCCGGCGCCTCGGGAGAAGGCCGGAGCCTGGACGTTTTTACCGTGGCTGCACGGGGTGTCTCCGGCGAGGACCGGGGCCTCGCGAGGGGATCAGCCTCATGGAGGCCGGCGCCTCGGGAGAAGGCCGGAGCCTGGACGTTTTTACCGTGGCTGCACGGGGTGTCTCCGGCGAGGACCGGGGGCCTCGCGAGGGGATCAGCCTCGTGAAGGCCGGCGCCTCGGGAGAAGGCCGGAGCCTGGACGTTTTTACCGTGGCTGCACGGGGTGTCTCCGGCGAGGACCGGGGCCTCGCGAGGGGATCAGCCTCATGGAGGCCGGTGCCTCGGGAGAAGGCCGGAGCCCGGACATAGGTGGCGCGAGCCCCCGAGCCTTGACGAGAAGGCCGGGGCCTCAGCGAGGGGTGACGCAAGCCCCCAGAGGCTGCACGATTTGGCAGTCATGCGGCGACGAGGCGTGCGAAGCAGCACGGTTGTCGCGAGGAGGAGCCGCCGTTGGAGCTGGTTGCGGTGGAGCTGGAGCAGGCGCGGGATGAAGAGGAGGTGCGGGAGGAGCGCCGTGCGCTACGTCTCCCACACGCCCTGAGAGAACCAGGGAGTGGGACGGTGCAGGAGCGGCGGTGCGAGCGGCGACGCCAGCGGCACCGACGAGCTCGGAGAGGCGATGGAGCCAGGCTTCTTGTGCCTCCGGCGTGGGACGGTACCGCAGCAGCTCCTGCGCCATGAGAAGCGCAGTTGCTGTGCTGGGCGCAGGGCGGCCTAGCGAGGAGGCAGCACCGTCCCGTGACGGGCGCAGGGAGGAGGCCTCCTCTTTGCCGAGGTCGTCCTCAGCGTGGTCGATGTCGTCGTCGTCGGGGTGCTCGACGCGGGGCTCGGGGTCGACGCGGCGCTCCGGAGCAGAGCCCCCACGCGGGCGCCCGCGCGGGCGGCCTGCGGGAGCGGTGGCAGCGCTAGCCGTCCGGCGAGCGAGACGTTCGGCACGAGAACCGGCCATGGCTGTGTCGAGGATGAAGACGCGCCTCAGCCCCCTATCTGGCGCGCCAAATGTCGGAGATTGTCCCCAGGAACTAGGGGTGTCTCCAAGGTATCGTGTAAGGTGCTGAACACGGAGTCAAACAATCCACAACATGCTCCGGCTACGGTGCTCGTCAGGCTTGCTACGGACGACACTGCAGAGATTGACACAAGGTCTTACCCAGGTTCAGGGCCCTCTTGTGGAGGTAAAACCCCTACGTCCTGCTTCTGTGTATTGCACTGCTTGGAGAGTTTACAGTACAAGGAGAGCTTGTCGAGCTCGAGGTGGCTAACAATGGCTACTTGCTAGTCTTCAGATCTAGGGTTTGGTCTAGTAGGGTTGCACCAACCGAAGATCGAACCTAGTGAAGAGTCCAACCCTTTGCTTGGGCGTGCTCCTCCTCCTTTTATAGGCGTCCTGGACCTCTTCTGCCCAAACATTTGGGCGGGAAGGGTTACCACATGGCGACGAAGGAGGAGGCGCGGTGCATGATAAAGGTGAAGTCCACCATAAAGGTAAAGCTCGTGGACGCGGTCCACGGCAGGGGGACGGCGTCACCAAAGCTGAAAAGGGGCACCGACCAGCTGGACGGTGGGCTGGCACTTGCCGAGGTGGGAGGTGACCCACGGTGACGTCGTCCTTGGAGCGTAGCTGCAGACGGTCTCTTTATCACCAAAGTGGCAAGTCTTGGAGCTCCTTTGCTTGGTGCAGTCTGGTTGACTGCTTTATACATGGGAATGGCAACTGTGACGCTGGCGTCACCACGCGCTGGCGCGCCCGTGACTCTGCGGAGTGTGCAGAGCCCATGTGCGCTCTGCCGCGGAGGCAGAGCTGGCTTCGTGAGGAAGGAACCTCGCCAGGCTTGAAGAGCCTCACCAGGCTTGGAGAGCCTCGCCAGGCTTGAAGGGCCTCGCCAGGCTTGGAGAGCCTCGCCAGGCTTGGAGAGCCTCGCCAGGCTTGGAGAGCTTGAAGGGCAGCCTCACCAGGCTTGGAGAGCCTCGCCAGGCTTGGAGAGCCTCGCCAGGCTTGGAGAGCCTCTCCAGGCTTGAAGGGCCTCGCCAGGCTTGGAGAGCTTGAAGGGCCAGGTCCTTAGCAGAATCTGGGGCAGACTCCAACGTGGCTTGGAGAGCCTCTCCAGGCTTGGAGAGCTTGAAGGGCAGCCTCACCAGGCTTGGAGAGCCTCGCCAGGCTTGGAGAGCCTCGCCAGGCTTGAAGGGCCTCGCCAGGCTTGGAGGGCCTCTCCAGGCTTGGAGAGCTTGAAGGGCCAGGTCCTTAGCAGAATCTGGGGCAGACTCCAACGTGGCTTGGAGAGCCTCTCCAGGCTTGGAGAGCCTGGACCTTGGTGAGATCTTCTGAAGAGTGTCGTGGGCCCTGGCAGGCCGGCTCGTGGTACCCTGCTTTCCACTACGCCGACAGAGCGGGAGAGCCCCCGGCCTAGTCTGCACGACCTCCGCCGCCAGCTCCATCCCACAGCGTGCCGTCGACTCCCCAAATTCCCAGATCTCCTACTCCCTCGCGTCCCCATGCTCCCCTGCTAGCTCTCCCTACTCGGTCGATCTTCCCCGCGTTGTCTCCTGTGAAATTTCGAATAGCTCAATTCTGATGATTCCTGTGATTTTTTCCCTCCCGCCTGAAGTTCAGTGATTTTTATTGCAAGGTTCAGAGAGCGAAGGCATGAAGTTCAGAGAAAGAGCTGCCAATGTGGACTCCAACTCTAGCCGACGTGGACTCCCGCGAGCATCATCTCCTATTTTTTCCACCACGTTCCAGGTGTAAACTGCGTCTGTTCGCTGGGAGGAGAAGTTCATTTACCTGTCCTAGTAGAAGTTCACTTATGTGACGAGAAAAGTTTAGAAGTGGTCGTGTACGGAAATCATACAAATCAAAAACACGACAGAAAGTTGACGGAAAAAATGGTAATGAAAAGTGCAGCAGTCAGAGTTCATCTTTTTAGACTCGAGAAGTTCACTCTTTATATACAAAAAAGTTCACTCCGTAAACAATCGATGATTTTATATAAAGAACAGAAGATTTCGCGTTGTAATAAATTAAAGTTAACTCTCTATAAAGCCAATTCACTTACATACCTTTAGAAGTTCGGAAAAATCAAGAAGTCAAAAAAATGACGTAGCCTGTGCATATGGTGCTCCGTGAGGAAGTTCACTTACATGCCTGGAAGAAGTTCACAGATGTGTGATGGGAAGTTCAGAAAAAACGAGAATTGTAAAACAACAGAATTATGTATATTTAAAACTGCTCTTAAACCGTAAGGAATTTCGAAAAAGTACGTGAGATAACAAAGTTGCGGCTTTTTCATAGCTTTCCAACGGCGTATCATTTGCATCAATCCGATAAACGGTTTGAAAATGGCGACCAAAATACGGTACGGACGCGAAAATAGTGTTAGTATATTTGAAATTCTTTAAAAACCGTAACTAATTTCGAAAACCTATGAAAATGAAAAAGTTTCGTAATTTCCATAGCTATCCAACGGTATATCACATGCATCATTCCGATAAGCGGATCAAAAATCGCACTAGAAAATTTTCCCATGAAGGTGGAGAATCAGTCTGTTCCGTCAGGAAGTTCACATTAGCATTAAATGAAGTTCATCAACATTGCGAGGGAAGTTCAGAAGTGGTTCCAAATAGGGTTGGGACGCGCTATTTGACTCCCAGGGAGTAGAATAGTTATTCTACACCCACCCTCTATCTTCACAACCGCATATGATTTTTATGTCACGTAAATTTTGCCTTATGTATTGAGTCAAGTAGAACGTAAGAAAAATAATAATTGACAAAAAAAATTATTTACGTGACGTTGCAAAAATACGATAAAAATACAATTATTTATGTTGTTTTTATGACTTTTACGTCATTTTAACACATTTTTTATGTCAATTTTTTCTATTATTGGTCAACATGATGTAAATATTTACATATGTAACATAATTTATTGATGTAACAACGTAAAAAAATTATGGGTGCAAAATAAGTTATTCTGCACCCTGCATGTCAAATAGGGTTTCTATATATATATATATATAATATATATATATATAGGTCTGCTATTCTGGAACCAGTTCTAGAATAGCTATTCTGGAACCACTTCTAAACTTCCTGCATCCCATCTGTGAACCTCTTCGGTGTCAACTGTGAACTTCCTATTTCATCGTCAGAAACACCCTTTTCTTTTTAGGAGTTTTATGTGCGTTGGGGTCGGTGGCCCAGGGTGGGGTGGGGGGGGGGGGGGTTGGCCCCCCCCCATACTTATTTTTAACTTTTCCGACCTGCCCTCACATCTCTATCCGCCGCGCGCTGCTCTCGCTTTTGGCGGCGACGGGAACCCTCGCTGCTCTCGCGTCGGCGGCGACAGAACCTCGCCGCGACCGTCGAATCCCGCCGTTCTTTTTCACCCGCCGTCTTCTCTCCCTCTTCCGCACCCTCACCAGGTACCCCCACCTTTCTTTTTTTTCGCCAGCGAAACTCGTGTTTTTGGGCAGAGAGGAGTTCATCCACTTTTTTAGTTGACGGTCGTCTGTGTTAGGGTTTCGCTCGTTCGCCGGAGACTTGTAATCAAGTGGGCGGTCGTAGCTGCTGTCGGCGGAAGGTGTTCTTGTGTTTCGCCGGGGGAGGGTCTTATCTGCCCCGACGCACCCGCAGCATTTTGTTGTTCGATTTTTTCCCTGAACTTTTCAAATTGATGGATGATTCTCCGCAATCAGGTACCTATTGCTCCTTTTTTCTCTGTTTTTTTTTCTATTGAATTACATGTTCATTTGTTTCATAGATCTAGGGTTTTCTGTTCCACGTATTTTACATATTGTCTCTGTTTTTGTTAGTAGAGTGTATGTGCTTTTTTTGTTAGTTACTGATGGATGGGTCCGTGTATCCAAATATCACCTGTTGTGAACTACAAATTTATGTTATGTGAACTTCATCGTTTTTTTAGTATATATCATTATTATTTTTACTAGTTACATATAACTAATCATGTCTGTGTGAACTTCCTTTCTATCTCTACCCGAACTTCCTTTTTTTGAATCATTACCTTGTTTAACAGAGTTAGCTTTTTTGTGTAAAAGTAGTATTTTTTTGGTATATGGAAATAAGCATAGTACTGTGTCTGCTTTTATTGGTTTTGCATTATCTTAACTTTTGTAAATATCCTATATCGTTTTTTTCTTTTTTTGAAATGAGAATTCATACGCTACTATTACATATGTATTATATATAAAAACCCAAAACTTAATCGTATGAACCTTTTTGATATCTGTATCTGAACTTCTTTTTGGTTTCTTTTTATTAGTTAGTTTGTTCTTTTTTCTGTTGTACAGAAGTAACTCAGTAGTGAACTTCAAGTATTATATTATTTAGCACATGTTTATTATTACTAAAAAATCAGTCATATTTTGCTTTTATCCTTTTTTCAGTATACTGTAACTGAACTTTCTTTTTTTGTGTATGTGTGTGTTTTTTTATTAGCCGATGATATTGTCAGGCAGGCAATAGATATGGTTAACAAGGAATTCCGTGCATCAAGTTCACCTGTAAAACCAGCGTCACCAGCTTTTGACGATTCTGCTAATAGAAGTGCGCCAGGTGTGGCAAGCCTGGGCCCTGTTTACGACACTACGCCGGTGCCATGCCGTTCCTTAGTTTATGTTGTTACGCCAGCGCCATCACAGGCTGATGGTGGTGCTGACTCTGGTGATCGGACAGCCGGTCCTGTTTTCGATGCCACGCCCTTGCAGAATCTCAGTGTCGAGGCAGCTAATGTGTCTGAGCATGGTGAACCAGAATCAACACCTGTATGGCAGGACACACAGTCCCAAACTGTTGACGGCACAGAGGAGGTTACGCAGGAACACAATGTTCAGGAGCAGCTTTCTAAGTATGAAGAAGAACATGCCGCCAGGTTTGCCGAGCACCAGAAGAGTTTGGTGGCATATTACAGGAAGTACCCTCTGAAGGCAAAGGATAAAACATCTGGTACGGATGAGACCCCCGAACAACTGTCAGCACCGCAACCAATAGGCAATAAAGATCGGGTCGCTGTCCCCAAGAAAAGTGTGAAATTTGCTGCTGCTGCTGCTGCTGTCACCCCTCCTCGTCGCAGCCCACGTGTTGCTGTTGACACTCACAGGGGCAGCACCCATAACCAGCCCACAGGTCTTGGTAAATCAAGGGGTGTGAAGCGCATGCATGATGATGTCCCTGAGGCCGCCGAAGAAGATGATAATGTTGATGATGATTCAGATTTCCAAGATTATGATGATAAGGTGAGGTTTCATGATCATGTTCTGAACTTCATATATGCCTCTATGAAAACTTTATCATTTTTTGAAGTGAACCTCCTTTCTAATTCTTATCTTTTTTTTTTGTCTCAGATTGCTGGAAAGAAGAGGCAGAGAGATGATTTTTCCTCTGCTGGCCCTTCTAAGAAAATTAATGTTCAGAGCAAGAAATCAAAAGCTACCAAGAAGATGCAAGCTCCGAAGAAGAAGAAGAGCGACGAAGACGAAGTTGCTGAAAAGAAGCGTTTCCAGCAAACCGTCCGTTGTTCTCTTGGTGAAGTTATTTTGGCGGCTAAGTTATTATTAGATGTCCACATGATCAAGGTGCGGGAAGCTGGGTTCGGTTGTGTTTTCAACTGGGTACTTGAGGAGAATATCAGTCGACAGTTGATGTGTCATTTGATGATGATCATCGACACGTCAACAATGAAGATTCATTGTGGGCCTGGCAAGGCTCTCGATGTCAATAGGGACTCTGTTCACCAGGTTTTCGGCTTCCCTTGTGGAGGTGACACAGCTCCACGTCCTGCAGACTCCGGCCATGATGAATCGTTGTCGATTCTGAAGGCAGAACTTGGCTTTGATAGCAAAGCTAGCATCGAAACCAAGCATCTGCGCAAGTTGTTAGCTCATCTATTCAAGGATCCTGAGAAGGTTGATCTTGCTGTGAAGGTTTTTTTTGCTATTTTGTATAACAAGTTGCTCTGTCCTGGTTCAGCACTTCGTATTGGGAGGGAGGCGACCATGCTGGTTGGCATGGATTACAAGAAAATGTCCAGCATGGATTTCTGTCAGGTAGTTGTAGATGAGATAAAACGAGCTGCAACGAAGTATCAAAATCGATCAATCCCGCAGGCTGGTACCTTGACAGTTGCTACTCTCGCAAACATTCTGTGATGCACACCAAGACCCCTCGCGCAAATTTTCTTCATGAGAAACCATTGAGAGATATTTTTTTATCTCGACATGGAAGTCAATGGTGGTCCTGATCTTTCAAGATACAAGTTTGGTAAACTTGGGGTTAGTATCTAATCTTTTTCTTTTTTGTAGTGAACCTCTGTATACTTTTGAGTGAACTTCTCCTTTTTTTTCTTTTTATGCAGTGATATTTTTTTACTACATATGTGTGCTTTTTTTCTTCACATGTGTTTTTTGTGGTAGTAAACCTTTTAAAATCGTATAAGAAATGAACTCCTAACTCCATGCACAGTGAACTTTATTTGTATTAAGTATTAATAATCATATTCCTTTTTTTTTGCTGGTTGTACTTTTTCTATACTTATATCATAATGAACCTCTAAGGTCTATCAAAGTGAACTTCTTATATTGTCTCAGCTTTTCACCGAATGTAGTTAGTTTTTATTTTTTTCACTTTCGCTTCTTCTAGTGGGTATACTTTCATCACAGTGAACTTTCTATTTTATTAATGTGTATATTTTATATTTTTCTGTTTGACAGTGGAAAGGGCGTAAACAGATTGTTTATTCCTACGTTATGCCCGTTGAAGAACTTCATTACGAACCTCTGGCTGTCTCTCAGTCTGAATTGGTTGTTTCCCAGCAACTCGCTGCTAAATCTGCTAGTACGCATCAGCCTGCCACAGATTCTGGAGAATCTTCAGGGGCCCCTGTTATTGATCAGATTGTAGAGATGCTGAAGACAGTTGAATGTCTCTCTCACACCATTCCGACAACTGCTGACCGTATCGATGGCTCTGACTTTTTCTCTGCTGAAGCCCTTAATCTGCATGCGCAACACGAAAAAGCAATTATTGATAGCTTAAGGCAAGCTACATCCTTTTTGCGCACTAGTTTTATTAATCTTATGCAGCAGCAGGATTCAGTAATGAGAGAGATTTCAAGACAAGCAGCTGCGAAAGGGATATGTTTGTCAAACGAGCAAGATATGGCGTCTGATAAAGGTGTTTGCCCCCCTGTTACAATTATTGGTCAATCAGCAGGAGAAGCAGAGGTAGCATGGTGCTTGTTTGTGCTTTGTTTATCTTTTTCTTCTTTTTTGTGTTTTCTCACTACTATTTTCCTGTTACCTTTTTTCATTTCTTTTTTTTCTCTATACCCGTGCAGGAAGATGCTACACTAGCTCGAGAGAATGCTTCAGTGGATTCAGACGACGACGAGGACGCAGATGGATATTTTTTTGAAAAGCGTGCATATTCTGCAGTGTCGCCGCCACGCGATGACAACGAAGGAGATCTGCCTGTTGGTGCTGGTGGACCAGAAGCCGGTTCTGTTGAGCCAGAAGGCGATGTCGTCATCGCACATTCTGGACACAACAAGATTGGTAGTAACATTGAGCCCACATATCCAGGTGGTCGTGAAGCCTCTGCTGATGTTGCTGTTGAAGTCCACACAGTTGGTGACGGCCACGACCCAGCCGATGTCCAAGCACATGCCTGTGCGTCACCAACCGATGGATGCAAAACTGACGAAACAGTGCAGCCTGCAACAGATGCCCAAGGTGACACACCTGCTGCCCTGCCCGTCGGAAGCTCTGATGTCGCAGACGATGGTGTTGCTCCAACGGCTGAGACAGAAGACAGCAATGTATCTTCATATGCAGGATCTTCTCATTCTTCTAGAGAAACTGGGGAAGAAATAGGCAAGGATCTTTGATTAGAAACCACTATCCTTTTTTTATCGACTGTTATATGATTATATCCATCCTGTCTCTATTTCGATTCACTTTATATTCTGCTTATAGCTTAGTCAGTTGGTTTCACATACGTTTCCCCAGCTATCATGTCTGTGTTGGGGGTTGGCCAAACTGTGTGGTCATGTAACAACTTTTGTCTCTTAAATTATGAAATGGTCCTTTGTAATAGCCCAGATTTGGTACCCTAAAATATGGGCCAAATTTTCACTTTTTATTTTCATTGCATCATGGCATACATATTTAAATTGCTAAATTAAATATTGCAAACATGGAAAACATTAAAAGGAAGCAAACCCTTACCAACACTTCCTAAAAATCCAACCCAAATGCAATTGCTCAAATTGGCAAAATAAAATATTCTTGAGCTTACATATTTGTCCAGGAAGTTCCAAGAATGCATTTCATAATGATTTGGCAAAGTCAAATTTTACCAAACAATTAAATAAATTGGGACTTCAAAGTTGGAGTTAAACCAATTCTTGTTTTGAAACCAAGTTAAACATTTCAAAATTTCAAATAAAAATATGGGGAGCTTCATTATATTATTGGGAGCCTCCATGAATATTTTCCTTATTTTTGAAGATGCTTAATTGCTCCAATTAAATACATTTTGGAATTTATCAAAAATGGCCATATTTAACTCTATGAACAAATGTTGCTCAAAACTTAAAATTTGGCCACACCAAATTTTGTGGAGTTAATACATGTTATGGAGAGGCTACATAAATATTTTCATAATTTCTAAAAATGTTTAAGTGGCTCAATAAAATACCTAAAATCCTACTGGTTTTAAAGAAACAGAAAAAGAAAAGGAAAAATGTTTAAAAACCTGACAGTGGCCCCCACTGCCAGCTCTCTCTCTCCTCCCTCTTCCTCTGTGGCGCCAGTGCCGCCCGTGCCATGCCGTCGCCGTGTCGACTCCCCTACTGCCTCCCCCGCACCCTGGCCCCCTTGGTGGACAAGTGAAGACGCCGTGCTGCCTCGCGATCCTTCTCCTCTCTCCTCCCCTGCGCTCTACTCCCTCCGAACCCTAACCCTAGAAATCGCTCCCTGTTCGCCATGGCCGCCGCCGCCCCCCTTCGAATCGCCGGTGTTTGAGGCCTCCCCGAGCTAGGCGGAGCCCACCACCGTCACCGCCGTGTCCCCTTCTCCTCCTCCGCCCGAAGAATCGAGGAGGGAATCCGCCAATCGCTGCCTCCGTCCTCGTCCCTCCCGCGTCGGCCGCCGCGCATCCGAGCACCGCCGCCTCGCCGTCCGGCCTCCTCGTTCCTCGCCGACCTGACCGGCTTGCTCCTGGTGAGCTCCTCGACCGGATGCACCCCTCCTCCCTCTTCTTCCCCCTCTGTGCCATGCCCTCACCGTGCACCGCCGCCCGCCGCCGCAACCATGGACGCCGGCCATGCTCCGGTGACCAAATGGTCCAACCCGCCGCCCCCCTTGCTCCTCTCCACCCCTCTAGTTAGTAGAGCAAGCACCCGCGTCCAATTTCGCACGGAATCGACGATTTGGTGATCGACATCCCGCTGCCCTCCTGCTGACATCACGCCGACGTCACATGTTCTTGATTTTGGAATTTCCAGAAAATAAACAGAAATTGGACTTTGAAATATCTGTTAAATGGTAGCTCAGAAAAATGCAAATGACATACCAAATTGTTCACAATTTCATAACCTATTCAAATATGCAACTCCCACATGCAAATGAATTTTTAAAATTGAAATTTAAATATGAAATGCAAATCATCTGTTAGATATTCAAAATTTGGAAATTCATATCTAGAGTTTTATAATTCAGAAAAATGCAAATAATATGTCAAAATGCTCAGCTAAATAAACTCTAAATGTTAGTGCCATTTTTTGGATTTTTGGTTAAACTTAAATTGCCTGTTTTAATTAAAATTATTAAAATGGCAGAATATAATTGGAATTTATAAAATCCATAACTTTATGAATTTTGATCCAAAAATTATAAATAAGATCTATAAATGTTCAGGAAAACAACATCTACATTTTAGTTCTATTTCCATGCACTAATGAACATTTAAATTGCTGTTTAATTAAAATTATTAAAATGGCAGATTTAATTCCAATTTTGGGAAATTCATAACTTGAGAAATAATCACTCAAAAATTGTGAATAAAATACCAAAATGATCAGCAAGGCAAATGCTAACTAACTATGTTAAGTTCACAGCAATTAACCAACTTTCCTTTGATGTCATTTTCGAATTGGTTAAAATGATTTAAATCACATAACCGTTTAAATCACCATTTATTCATCGTTAATCGGAAAATTGCAAACGAAGTACCAAAACGATCAGTAGGTTAATACCTATCTAATAATGTCATTTTCATGCATTTAGGACCCATATTTCAGTACTGGACGTTTTGATAAATAACGCAAATCACTAAGTTAAAGATGGAGTTTTGACCCGTTAATTGCAATATTTATTTTAGGGGTTCCATTTAACTTGTGGGAGATGCCCAATATGATTTCAATGCATAATTTGACCATATCATCATGATTGTGCATTGCACCATGTATTCATGTTATTTATTTCGTTTCCTGTTATTGTTGTGTTTCGTTAGATTTCGGAGTCGAGGTTCCACCACAATACCTCGACGGACAACGCGCCCAGTACTATCAGCAAGGCTAGAGCTAACCTAACCTTCTTGGCATCTAGCATCCTATTGTTTTACAAACTTATTTTATCCACCAGAATATTGCATGCGATTCAAATGTCTCTTTTGATCAAGATGTAGAGTATCCTATGAATGCATGTTTATCCCCTGAACCATCACATGCTTCCCCTCCTATAAACCCTAGGTTTGATGTGTTGGCCGGAGACAAAGATATATTTGTTGTTATATATGCTTAGCTATGCTTAGCCATGCTAGTCAAATAATATATGTTGTCCGGTGATTTAAATCCATTATTATGAATGGTGGAGGAATGGTCGGATATGATGGTTACTTGTGGTGGATAATTAATTTGCTAAAAGGCTTGGATGAGTTGCCATCGGGGATGGTGTTTTGCCTCATTCCTGCCGCCTAGGCTGAGAGTGCTTTTAGCTAGAACCAAGAAACGAGCGTGCTGCCATTGGTGGGTGTATGGGCGCCTCACTAACTGAATAACTTGTGCGGGTGTATCCAAGGGTCCTCTAGTTTGCTATTTCCATTTGCCGTGTGTGTGAGCGGAAAAAGAAATGATGAGGATGGTGGTGTTTAGGATGTGGCGATGGGGCAGGGGCTGAGGCTGGGTAAACTTGCCCTGTGGCCACAGATGACTCTTGGATAGTCTCACGCGAGGTAAAGGTTTAACCGCGCCTGCTTGCCGGCCTTCCCCGGAAGAGGGCCAACTAGGTGAGCCGGACGGTACCAATGGGTAAATTAGTACACCCCTGCAGGGTAAATCTTTTCGAAAAGCCGTGTCCGCGGTTATGGACGAACTCTTGGGAAAGGCGGATTAGCTCATAGATAACATTAACCTAATTGATATGGCAGCTAGAGGTTGCATTTCAAACTGTGATAAAAGGTTCATTTCCTCGAGGGTGATTCGAGGGAGTGCCTTGGTGGAGACGAGTGATGTTTTGGCTACAAGTAGGTTCGATGAGAACCGAAGATGAAAAGTTTACTCTCTTATCCCCTTTATGAAAATTATTCTGAATAGACGATGCCGTGGGTCTTGTTATATCTTTTACAAAGGAAATCTAGCTTTATGCAAAATAGCTACATCATACAGCTTTAGAGCCTCCGTCAGCATCGGGCCTATATCGCCCTACTAATTCTTGCGAGTACGTCGTACTCAGCCTTGCTTTGTTGATTATTATTTGTTTCAGAGGAGGACGTCACCGAACTGGAAGGTGGGTTCTTTATTGACATCGACGAGTAGTCTGGGGTTCCCAGGTGGCAGCTTGGGACCGTGGAACAAGCTGGCTGGGAATTGTTTATCTGTAGGCCTCTTAGGCCATAATTTGCATCTTGTTGTATTAGACAACGCTACCCGCTTCCGCTTGATGAATTGATGGTCTACGACCTTTTGATGTGTAATATTTGTATTCTTCTCATTATATGAGTTGCTATATCTTTGTGTCGTAGAGTCTGTGATGTGCCAGTTCGTTCCACAAGTCTCGGTCTCTTTACTATACATGGAAGCGATGTCTGAGCTTATGGCATGATTGAGGTGTTGTGTGCCGATGATCCATTCCGAGCACACCTGCCAAGGAGTATTGGCCTAGGATTGGTAAACCCAGTAACCCTCAATTGTGTAGCATGACCGGTTACACAACGTTCCACTGTATAGTTCTGGGGTCGGGGCGCTACATCCTTTTGTGTCTATAATGTGATCTTTTTTATGTCTGTATCGTTATCCACGACGCGAATATTCTTTTGTGAACTTCTGTATGGTGAAAATTTGAACTTCATGTCATAGTCTTCTGAACTCCCATCTTCTGTCTGCTTGATTGTTGTTTTTATTCTTCTTTTTTTGTTTTTCGTGTCTGTTTATACAGTGTCCAGTGCAGTATCAACACCTTCTGTGGTTCCATGCCCAACATTGGAGACAATTAAAGAAGTGTATTACAAGATGTGCATGTTGAGGAAGGACCCTACAAAAAGGTACTATGGATAATTTTTTTTCATTTCCGAGACATATGTGGACTTCATGTTACTTTTCTCTGTGCTCTGTGTATGCTGCTTGTGAACTTTCTTTTGTATGACCAAAAATAGTATGTGAACCTTTTTTTTAATCACAAACGAACTTCAGTATGATGTATATTTTCTACAGGGATGACATACTCTTTAGTAATGGTGAATGTGAATGCACAACCGGGCAAGTTGCGGAGGCTTTCAAGCCAACAGGGTTTCTTTGCTCGTTAACTGTGCCGGTTGGAACATATCTGTTGCGACAAAAGTTCAAGAATTCTGATAAGTTGATTGTACCATTTCATATTAGTGTAAGTTTTCAATATCTCTTCTTTTTATTACAGAATCTTACAGTTCATTTGTTTTGTTTCTCTGAGACTGTTAACTTACCCTTTAGTTTTACTTTTTTTGGTTTAATCAGAGGCACATTTTCAATGGAAATTTAGAGAACCGTGGAGTAAGGAATCTCTTCAGTCTCAATGCAGAAGACCGCTTGGATAAGAAAAAAATTGTAAGCATAATTATGCCTGTTGTCCATTATTTTTTTTGTTCTGTTTTTTGATCTACATTATTTATGTATTTCTTCTCCATGTCTATTGCAGATTCTTTTTGCTACACTTGATCCGCCTGATCCCCCTTCCCAGAATGTCCCCGGTCACTTCTGTGTAGTCGCTGTGAACTTCCATTATAACCGATTTGAGCTGCTCGATTCACTGCGCGGAAGGCATGACCCAGATGGCAAAAGGGTGCTGCATACAATGGCAACCAATATCAAAAAGTTATGGAGGGAAGTTTCGAACTCAAAAGGAGATTCGTTTCTTCCCAACTCTATTGACAATTGGGAGTACCACTACGTGAGAGTGCCAAGACAGTTTAATACGTATGTCTTTTTTTTATGTTCAGATGTAGTGGACCTGTCTATATTCACATAGCAAACTTCTTTTTCCTTTTTTTGCTTTTTAGTGAAATTAATTGTACCATGTTTTCTTTACCTATTTTTGACTGTAGTGAACCTATAGCCACCAATCAGTGAACTTCTCTGTTTTAATGTGGTGAACCTTACTTTTTATTTTTTTCACGACTAAAGTGACCCTGTAGCTACTAAGTAGTGAACTTCCATGGTTTGTGTAGTTAACTTCTTTTTTAACTTTGCAAATATCTCAAAATTCATTGAACTTTTCATGATTCCTTTTTACTGAACTTTTTTTTTTGTTTATGATTTTTTGCACAGCATGTTACAGTTTTTGCTAACGTATGATGGCAAAGGCATGGTTATTTTCACACAGAATGATATCCTGAATATAAGGATGACTCTACTATATGGGTGGCTGACTGGAGGTGATTTCAATATTGATGTAAAAGGTCTGCTAGGGGTCGATGCAGGTATAAAGTTTTTATTTCATAAGTGGCTTATCTTCTTTCTTTTTCTACTGTGTCATAATGTTTTATATTTTGCAGTTTTATTATTTTTTATTATCCTGTTATGCAGGACCAATTCTTCGCATAGAGGAGGATGATTTCTCTCTTTTTGATACCCAGTTCTACTCACCAGAAGTGGAATTCATCCCTCGTGAGGAATTTGAGAATCTTGGGAGCAAGATGAAGAAGGTTATTACGAAGCTAAATCCTACAGCGAAACCGTCGATCATGAAGAAGGGACCGTTAGACAAATGCAAGGGTATGGCAAATGCCATCCATATTGACACTGACGACGATGACGATGATTTCGTCACCCAGCTAGCCCGGAAGCTTACTTCTGGTGTAGATGTATGTTCTGCAGGCAGCAGTGATTATTTTGTTACTCCCAAGGAAAGCCATGCACAAAATGTAGTCCTCTCAAACAAGAGGCCTTCCAAAGTCGCCAAGAAACTGAGGCCGGAAGTACCGAAGTTCACGCCATACACTTTTCCACACTTGCAAGAAGCCAAACAACTGAAGGAACAGATCTTAAGCAAGGAGTTCATAAATGAACATGGGAAGTGAGTACATTTTTTTTGTATGTTGATCTTACACTTTTCGTTATTCACTGCATTTTCTGTTCCATTCTATTTTCCTTTTTGCTTTTTTGTCTGTGTTCATTCACTTACACTAATCGTCCTTTTTTTATTCGCAGCGCACCCCTGGTGATGTTCACAGATCAGAATGATGACCCTATTATAATTGATGATAACTATATGTACAAAAATTTTGGGCATGCTGAAATGATGGAAGCTGAGATAATGGACTATATTATCTCTTACTGGAAGGACGATCCAGATATGAGAAAAATGTTTGAGTCTGGTGATCGCGTGTTGCTTGGCCCGTTCACGATACCGGTATGTTCAACTTTTACTATAGCCCACAACGTAAACAGAAAGCAGTGAACCCACATTTATGATGTAGTGAACTTCTGTCTTTTTAGGTTGTGAACTTTTCTCTCTATTTTTGCCTTTTTTACTGTAGTTAGCATGATCTTGTTTTTTTTTTACTTACTATGCTGATACTGAGATACTTCATCATTTTCTCACTGCCATCCCCACGTATTATTTTTACAGTACCTCCTTGACTTCACCCCGTTTGAACAAAAAGACTACAAGGGTAATCCTCAGCCGAGGCCAAGTTTTGATGTAAAAGTGGCGGCCAAAATGTTTGATAGATATGTCAAGCCAAGTGAAAATTTGCTAAAGGCAAATCTGGTATGAATTATCCCATTTTAGTCATCCTTTTTTTTACCATTTTTTCACATGTGTACCTTTTTCACATGGTGTTTTGTTCTGAACTTCTTTTTGTTGTATATATGGACTTTCTTTTAATGGATTACATATTTGGTCTTTTTCTATGCTGATGTTCTGATTTTTCTTTTATGTTATTCAGATTATCATCCCTCACTTCATGCACTCACATCATACATTATATGTGATGAACAAATACACTGGCACATTGGATATATTCGACTCGAGGAGGTACGCTCAGCTGAAGAACACGAGCAGAAGCAAGCACCACGAGCATCGGGTCGAAATTGTAAGTACTCTATATGTGTCTCTTAATTGTTATTATTTATTCTGGGCATTCTACTTTTATTAACCATTTTCTTACATTTTTGCCTACAGGTTTCTAGGATGGTTGCTCTAATGAAGGAGGTATACGGCACTGCAGCTTACAATAAGAGTATTCAGCACAACTGGGTGACTGCTGCAGAGAGGTGCAACTACGTGCAAGTACCAGAGCAGGGAACAAACGAATGTGGATTTTACACACTGAAAATTGCTTCCACGTTTGACGGTAACAGGATTGTTGAGACAATCAAGAAAAAAGATGTAAATACCTTAAACCCTGCATTTTTTTCTTTTTAAATACCAAGGCACTTTTTTTTTTCTTTTCGATGCTGCTAAAAACTTGCTTAATTTACTCTTGTTCTTTTTTTTACTCCCCGAGCAGAAGCGTGTTGAAGATTGGAAGGCTGAATACATGTACCAGTTGTTGTTCCACTCTAAGAACGAGGTAGTTCCTGAGGAGTGGCCGAGTCCACTCCAAGATCTTGTTCTCCTTCTCAGTTTGGGATCGGAATCATCTCGGCAGCTGTTGTCTCAAGAAGTTCAGAAACGACATGCACCCCAAGCAGTGGAATAGATGATCACCAGAAATATGTGTCATACAAAAGAAACGCACTTTTCACTTTTTACACATATTATGTGAACATCAGTTCCATCTTTCTTTTTGTGTAATGTGGTACAACATCTACTGTTTTTTGTGCTGGTCTGTTTTTGTAAACAGCACTTTTTTATGTGAACTTACTATTATTTTTAGTATGTGAACTAAAATATCTGTTTTTATTTTTTTATGTTGTGTGGATGTGTGTTCAGAAACTCTCAGTACCCCAGAGCCTGTTTAAAACATTTATTTGCTTTATTTTTCTGTTAGCAAACTGTGTTGTTCAGAGCATTCGAACTTCTCTTTTGTCATACTCGAACTTCATGTGTATGAGGATGTTGGCTCGCATTTTTTTTCCAGGCTGCACAATTTTTCTTGTGCGTTCATTTTTATTTCTTTGGTGCGTGGTGTGTGAATACCCTGGTATTTCTAACGGATTCAAATGTTTTGCGACATGCAGATGTGAACTGTCATTCCCAGAAGGTGTGAACTTCTTTTTTAACCTCTTTTAAGTTAACTTTTCCCGTCATTCAGATGCGAACAATCATGTCTACCAGGAATGAACTTCTGTTTCTGTGTGATTAAACTTCAATTAATTCCAGGAATGAACTTCGCTTATTTTTTTCATAAGAACTGTAACAAGTGAAACAGGAATGAAATTTTACAGAAACATTATACCTTGTCCAAAGACGGACGATTTTTTATCCCGAATGTGAACCATTATGAAATTTTTTATCCAGAAATTAATCATGTCTACCATTATGAAAATATGAACTTTTTTATCCCGAATGAATTTTATTTTTTCTGAACAAAAAAGTGAACCTTCATCATGGACGATCTGAACTCACGATTTTGAACCACTCTAGCGTAGCACTAGATAGTCAAGTGAATCTTCATTTTAGCTTTATGAACCTCCCAGTAAAAAAAGTTTACATACCAGCTCAGATCCAATGTACAAAAAAGAAAAAGAAAAAAAAACAGTTCAGGTACTGCAAAAATTGTCGTGAAACTTCAAAAGTGAATCAAGTGAACCTTCATTTAATTTTTATGTACCTCCGAGTAAAAAAAACACTTCACATACCAGCTCGGATCGAATGTAAGAAAAAAAAACAGTTTTAGACAGTGCACAAAAGAATCCATCAATGTGAACTCGTGATGAGCCAAACTTCCCCGATAAACAAAAGTGAACCGTAATTAATAGCATTCCATGCACCGCACAAATTAACCTATGTATATCTTACAAGTAAAGAAAAAAGCTATATCAAGGTTCATCCTTTTTTACCCACATTTTTTGTTTCTATAAGCGAGCGTAGCAGAAAATGAACTTTTGTTTATATTTTTTTGGGGGGGCTACTTTTTGTTGAACCTGTTGCTCCTTCTTGGCTGTCGTTGTGGTTGTGGTTGCGGGCCACCTATGTTATTGTTTTGCTCCTCCGGTTGATTTGTTGTGCTGCATGTAGTAGCATCTGTTGCCAGCCTCTTTCGTAGTTCCTCCTCTAACATCAACCGCTCGCACGTCCTGGCATTGTGGCCACTGATTTTACCACATTTCCCACAAGTCCTTATACCCTGTGGCATCATTTTCTTGCCATCTCGCTGCTTACAGCTTTGTTGCTCAAAAATTTGTTTACGCATGATCTCATCCCTATGTGGACATGTTCTACTGTTGTGCCCAGCCTTCTGGTTGCATACGCCGCAAATCCTCTGCCCTAGTGGGAGCTTCATATTTGGCAGCGCTGGCACAGGGTGCTTTTGTGTTGAGCCTGGGTTTGTATTTTTTGCATGATCTTCCTGTTTCTCCACATCATCATCATCTCCTCCTTCATCTTCATCATCTTCTCCTCTTTCATCTTCATCTGTGGTGTCTCCAAAATCTGCATCATCACCAGTATCAAGAGCTTCTTCCTCGTCTTCACTTTTATCGAATTGCTGCTGTTCAAGTAAGTTTTTGATGCAGACTTTCACATTTTTTTGAGAGCTGGAGGCGCCATACACATTCTGATGGGCTTCCAACAGTTTAGCTGCCATTTGTCTCTTCTTGCATGTCCTCGAATTATGTCCAGCAATCTTATTGCAGCTGCTGCAGAGCCTCTGACCCAAGGGTTTACCATTTTCATCTACGTCTGGCGGTGGACGGGCAGGGGCAGAAGATTTCCCTTTTTTGTCTGCTCTATGTGCAGCATCATCAGCCCTACTCCCTTTTGTTTTTGCCATTAGTGGTGGAAGTATATCCGCATATGAACCATCATCTTCAGTCACGTGAACCTCGTTTGAACCACCCTCACCCACTGTTGCTTCTTCGTGCGATGATTCCTGGTTTGTACTGTTCATGTTGGACTCCTCTGCTTCCATTTACGAGTTGCCATCTTTCAAACACCCTATCGCAATCTCGAACATCTTTTCCGAGGAGACACCTCTGTTCACCAACTTCATTGCCTCGTTGTACAGGATTGTTTGCCTGTATTCAAGTGATGTCCCACCGGGAGCTGTGACTTTGTAGTCCCTGCGATTAAACTCCGGGTTTGTCACTGGATCTCTCGAGTATCTCAGCAATATGTATTTGTCTGGAATCACATCTAGTCTGATGTGCATGAACACGGCTAATACGTGCTGACAGAACAATCCTGCACGAGACATTTTTGAAACAACAGACATGTTATAGAAAATCCAAAGTAGAGAAACTCCAATAGATTTTTAAGTAGAAAAGACATGTAGCAATTTGTCCCCCTCCCCCCTGTTATACCTGTGTGTTCCCAGAGCTTGAATTCACACTCATAACGCCCTTCAACCTCATCGGCAAACACTTTAAACTCGTGTCTTGACCAAGCAAATTCTCTACTTTGGTTGTAATGGTGGACGAGGTATTTTCTAGGATCTTCTGGAGAAATTTTGATGCGGAAAGCAGTGTTGTGGTAAAGACGCTCTCGGATCACCGCATACACCGCTCTCGTGTACTTTCCAATTAACTGTTCCTCGAAACCAAGGCGCGTTAATGGTTGCCTGGAGCCCTGCATTTTTAATTGATT
The DNA here is from genome assembly GCA_012064385.1 of Puccinellia tenuiflora. Taxonomy (NCBI): domain Eukaryota; kingdom Viridiplantae; phylum Streptophyta; class Magnoliopsida; order Poales; family Poaceae; genus Puccinellia; species Puccinellia tenuiflora. Next base: position 358,237 of record QRDG01000716.1, read on the forward strand.
TGATAATATACATGAGTCATTAATGAACTTCATCATAAACATGAGCGAACTTCTGTTACTATAGAATCTGAACTCCCGAATGTTCAGCATCTTCCATTTTCTTGCTACACAGCAGCTTCCTTTTTTTTTATTTAATGAAACCTCTCCAAGTAGTACCATGAACTTATATTTTTGTTGAAAATGTGAACTTTCCATTTTTTTCATGCGTACTTAAAATCTATAGTGAACCTTTTTTTCTTCTTTTACTGGAGTAAATATAGACTGTTATTAGTCATGTTTCCAGCAGCAAAAAAAAATTTACAAAAAAAAAGTACCTCTGTAGCAATAGTCCTCGGCATTCGCTGCCTCACGCCTTGTCTGTATACAATTGTTCACCTGCTGGGCAAATATGTGGAGATCATGTTTTTCCTTCACAAAGCCATTCTTCAGGACGAAGTTCATGCTCTCGCTTCTCTGTGTTGATGTCATCCGAGCATAGAAACCTCCTTCCAGTAAGCTGAAACCCATGTCTCTCTCTCAGCCCACATGTTGATCATCACGTTGAGTTCATGCAGGTTGTATTTATCCATAAGCTGATGCCATGCATCCTCAAATTCCGACGGCATCAGTGGATGGTTTAGAACTACTGCCAGCTGCTCTTTCAGACCCGGAAACAGCTTGTATAGTTTTCTCAATGGGTTTTTATGTTTCCCCATAATGTGCCACCTGCATAGCTTATGCAAGGAGCATGTGAAAATTTTTGGTATAGCTTTCGCCATTGAAGGGCATTGATCTGCACGTATATAGAAAAAGAGATATCTTCAGTTTTTTTTCTCACTTTTTTGTCAATGTAAGACTGCAAATAAGAACTTCAACACTATGAAAATGTGAACTATATGTTATAAATTATGTGAACTTCACATAATTTACAGGCACTGGGGACAGACCTGTGAGAATGGTTATGGGCTGCTTCCCTCCCATGCATTGCAGGAACGCACTAAACACCCATTTGAATGTGTCGACAGTCTCGTCCCCCATCAGCGCAACACCAAAAATAGTGGACTGCAGATGGTTATTAACGCCGACAAACACTGCAAGCGGTAAGTGGTACTTGTTTGATTTGTATGTCGTGTCAAACGTTATGCAGTCACCAAAATCCATGTAAGCGGCTCTGCAGCTTGCGTTTGCCCAGAAAATGTTTTTGATCCGGTTTTCTTCATCAACCTGGACATCAAAATAGAAGTTTTCATTCTCAGCCTTCATGCTCTCAAAGAACTTGAACAGTTTTGGAACTGCTCCATCGGCTTCCTCTCGCGCAAATGCTGCTGTCCTGCAAAATAGATCACCTTTTTTTTTAGTATGCAGATCTTCAAAAATAAAATATAAAAGAGCACCATGTATGATTTTTATACTTGTCAGATTCTCTGGGGGCAATACATACATGTTCAGCACATCTTTATCATGGAACGGTAGGTTGGCCCGCCCATTATGTATCCTAGACAGCAAACTCATGACATTGACATGTTTTACATTGCTGGCATGGAGGTCCTTTATGTATTCCTTCAGTGTAGGGTCCACCTTCTTGTGAGATTGCAGGAATACAAGCATTGAAGGTGTCAATATGAGCTTGTGGTTGTGGTTAACATTTATGTCCTTGACAACACAGCTGCCATCATCCCTTTCCTTCAACCGCATAAATGCCCTGCATCCAGTTCGTTTGCTTAGCCTTGTCGCGTTGGCGGTCGCCATCTGCAACGGCCGAAATATGTTGCCCTCACAGATGCATCTCAGATAACGCCGGTTCCTGTTTGTCTGCCCTTTCTTTATGCCAAAAACCTGTGTGTTTTGCATATGTGTTGTAAAATCATATGCTTCTTTGTACGAGCTGAATTGTTGACCGATGAATGGTATAAGGTTTGCTGAGAGTTCTGGCACCTGCAGTTTATTTTTATGTGTTAAGACATATAATTTAATTTTTTCTGCATGCATATACACATATTAGTACACAGCAGAGGAAAACTACAGTTATGGTTGTTTAACAATCAGAACACTATATGTGTGAGCTCCCCTATATAGTTCATGTGACTTCCATCCAACTACACTTTTTTCATGCATACAAGTACCGACCTTAATGAACCTCCTACTAATATATTAAAACAACTTACATGTGTGTACAACTGCAGCGCCGTAGGTGTCTTCCCTCTGTACAGGTTTGATGGGGCAAGGCGGGATGACATTTGAAGTGTGACATAAAGGATCCCTAGGAGGCATGTTGTTCGATATGCCGTGAGCCCCGCTGTTCACATCTTGCTCGGTCAGGTTTTCAAAATGAACTTATCTCCTCCCGAACTGGACTGTCCTGCAGATGCATGGCGTAGTGTGCTCGCATGGTGGTTTTGCACTACGCTCCTCTTCTGCATATCTGAACCTTTCCTCAATCTTCACGCCACTGTGCTGTGATCCGCAACGAGCTCTTTCAGCCGCTGATGCTGACTTTTTCAAGTCATCACTATGCACTGTTCGGCGTGGTTTGCGATACTCAGGTTCTGTAAAAATTAATTCTCCATTGTACGTCATTGGAGAGCGTGCAATTTTTTGTGGACCAAACCAACAGATTATCTCCTCCTCTTCAAGATTGACGTGTGGCATGACTTGCCGAATGGGAACTGCATGCGTGATGGTACTGAACTTCCTTTTGCGTCCAGGTTCATATTGTTTTTCACTGCTATTCGGACCCAAATCCTGTTGTGAGTGCAGAAATAAAACAAGTTAACTACCATTCACAGGTAAACAAACTACAATGTGAACTACCAGTGAACTACATGTCTTAATCAAAAACAAACTACAATGTGCTTCCAGCAGGGTACTACACAATTTATGAGGTTCCATCAATTTTTTCCAAAACTGAACTTCCGACAGATACTCAACTGAACTTTAGATTGTAGTATGAAGTGAACTTCTGACATGCCTCGAACAGGGATACGGCACTGCAGGTTCTTAAGAGGTTCAGGTTCTGTCATACCTCGAGTGTCGATCCTGACGCATCTGGTTGGCGACGAATTGGAGCCATGGTCTCCTTCGCGCACCTTTGTCGGAGACGTCACTCGCCGGCGCCGGAAGAGGTAGTAGGTGGTGGCG